>VMBQ01000898.1:111661-158319 GCA_007657795.1 Dreissena rostriformis | reverse complement strand
GACAAACACAGAAGCACCAAGAAGATGTGTGGGGTCATTATATGTGGCGTGTTCTGAGAAAACTGGGCAAAATGCTTGTGCGTAAAGTGTCATCCCAGATTAGCTTGTGCAGTCCGCACAGGCTAATAAGGGACGACACTTTCCGCCTAAACTAGATTTTCGCTAAGTAGAGACATCATTTAAACGAACAATTCCATAAAAGCGGAAATTGTCGTCCCTGATTAGCCTGTGCGGACTGCACAGGCTAATCTGGGATGACAATTTACGCACAAGCATTTTGCCCAGTTTTCTCAGAACACGCCACATATATCGTCAGATAATTTCAAACAAAATCCTTTTAACGGCTCTATGTTTTTTTTTCTTTTATCCGAAGGATAGTAGTTTGTAAGAGTAATCGACAAAAGTGACCTCCACTCAAATAGCAGTCAACTGCTGGCTGTGCAAATACACTTTTATGGTTTTTATCAATAAACACGTCATGCAAGTTAAACATTTACGCAAAACCACATAAGCCACAAAAACAAATCGTAGACAGAGTTGATAAGATTTTATTTACTGTATTTCCGTCATCGGAAGGAGCAATACCCAAACTAGTAAAACACGTATACAATTACGACAAACGTCCTACTACTACAGTACTACTACTGTAAGACCATTAACAAAGTTGTGAACAGCCACCCTAAAGATTAACTAGTTAGGTGCAATATACTTGAACTTACAATTCGTAATGTGTCAAACATTATGTGGCCTGACATTGATTCTATTCTACGATATATGTAAACTGGTCTTTATTAATTTTCGCCCATCATTCGAAATTGTACGTAAGGAAAACAAAGAAAAGCGGAGACATACATACACATTTGCTTCCGTCAAGGCGATACATATAAACAGTGGCATAAATAAGTACTCAACACCGTGGTGTTACAGTGGATCAATGTAAGGATCGGTCAACGAATGTCATCGGTTCGAGCTTAGCTTATTATTATTTATATTCACAATGTACACATGTAACTCTGCTAACTGTTTTAATGTAAAGGGTAGACGTTATGCTGCAAAGTTGTCAATTCTGATTAAACCCAATATTATCCACAAAATTATCCATTTCAAAATTAATTTTAAATACCAACAAACAATAATCCATTAAACAGAATCGAAAGTATCACAATAAGCCCAAGGCGTTCGATACAATCGTTGCAGTCATAAATAATACCATTTGCCCGTGGTATTTTCCAACCAAGGTTTAAGAATCTGTCCATTTTGATAGTCTTTAATTTACACATTTTATCAACCCGGGTAATCAACTCGAACTCATGTATTCCATTTAACTGGAAATTGACCCGCCATAGCTACAAAGGTATGTCCCATTGACTGGAACTAATTTTCTTGTCAACGGTGGCATTATTTACAGGCTCGGGCAGACACATTTATTGAGCATTCCTGACGAATAACTACGCAATCAGTTCGCTATTGAGAAGTCTTCGAGCAAAATCAATGTTTCAGTCACGTGAGCTCGCTATCAGAAGCATTTTATCAAAGCAGTTTATTTACCATGTAACTTGTGTCCGACTGCGTTATACCATTAATCTCGGGTGGTGTTCGTATTGCCCCACGCCAGGGCAGCTCGCAAATCGACATGGAACTATTGAAATGAAAACATGTATAACGTAGTTCCTTAAATAAAGTCAATGAAATTTCAATTAAATAAATGAAGTCAAAAGGATTTTACCACGGTTTTCTTTCAAGAAAAATTACAGCTCAGTGACGTCTGAATTAGAGCCTTCGTGATACGTATTATTAATGTTTATTTTGTTGAGAAGAAATTCGGAAGGCGATCCTTAAATTTAAATTCAATTTAATCAATATTATCTTTAAACCGACAACAGCTATAAAAGTGTTTAAAAAATGGTACAACACAGAAACAGTTAATACTATGATGATGTATTATAATAAAACACATGTGTGAAAACCCGTGTGGAATTATAATGTCCAATGCGATAACGAAACTGATTTTAAGGAATAAACATCCCGCGAGGCCCCACAGAATGGGGATGAAGGTAACATTTGTCATCAATACAATCATTTATACTGTTCTTGATCATAATGTTTTTTTGTTAATTATCTTCAGTCTGAACGAAATAAAACAGAATATGGTAAAATAAACTATTGTTCGTTACCCCTAAATAACCGCGAGCCAAATGAATTTATAGAACACAGCCTTTTTTATTTTTTAATAAATTTTAAGAATTCGGCGTCGTTGGATGCATACTTTTACGAAACAGACCCGATAAAAGCCTGCAGCAGCGTTAATAAACATGGATTTTTAAACAGTTTTACCTACTTGTTAACCTTCCAATCGTTAAAAATTTCAATATTTATTATTTTATTGTGGCTAATGCTATACGTTAGTAAATTTTAAATTTAATTGTTTGTTTTGTGGAAAAACACATCGCACAATACCGAAATTTTGATTGATTTATAATGCAGTCTTTTTTCGAACAACACGTTTGTCTACAGAGTAAACAAACAACAAAATATACTCTTTTAAATTAAACTAGGTAGAACAAAGAATCGATTTCATATTTAAAATTATAATTTGCAAATGGTTCGTACGCAGTAAGCCCAAGTCGGAAAACCAGTTCGATTGATTAAGTTCTGTTAAACTCAATCATAACCTAATAAATGAAACTATCATGTCACCTTCTTATTAGATTTAGGTTATTATGAAGCATTCAATATTTACAGATTTTCGGTATCACACCTCTTCAAAACCATCAATTGCTTTAGACAAATTGCTTCCTTTTGATAGAAAATATATAATCTATGTCAACTGAGCGAAGGTATATATCATGCGCCCAGGAGTTTAAAAAGAAAGATTACCTATTTTGCTACTCGTGAATATTAAATCGGATTTACCATTGACATTGCTTCGAGTTTGTTGGTAGACAACTATCAACCTTCCATTGAATGTGAATTATTACTATGAACGTATTGTATTGAAAATTTTCGCACGATAGCATTACATGCATTTGTGAATTATTAAAATTCAATTATGAAAGGTTTAATGGTTTAATGGTTCCCAATTGCTGTTGCAGATGTTTCAATATAGCGTTAACGATTAAATTGTATCACTGTGCACGTGTTTCAAGTATACGATAATGTTCAAATAAAAATATAATTCCTTATGTCCTTGTATTATCAAGTCTTCAAAACTGGGTAAAATGTATAACACTTCCAAAAAGGATTCGTTTCACAATTTGTTTACAATCATACTATCTTAATGACGAGACTGACTTGATTGGCTAATAAGTTATATCAGTTGTACCAAAATTTATCTTACATCTTTACTGTATTATGCTGACTATCATACGTTCAAAACACCCCTAATTATTTCGACAGAATTGTTTCAAACATCGATTAATAGCAGACTTTGTCGCTAGAGATTGTTTCAAAAGTCGGTTAAGATGACATTACCAGGTACGTCAACGCACGTCGAACGGCGTTTTCGATATTTGTAATGTAAGATTATAATGACGGCTCATTTCAGCGAATCCTGTTGCTATGTTCGCCAATTACAGAGTCCGTATTTGGCACGTCGCGTCAACATGGCCTATTGCTTGTGGTTGTCGGGCAATCGTTGCCTCGATGAAAATCCAGTATGAATCGATGAATGTCCCAGAAAATAGACAAACAATGTCACAAAGGCGTTAAAATACGCAACCCTTTTATTGGTTAGGCGAGGTCAAATAGAACACATTGATTCTCGAAATATTTGCTCTGTATACAGTTACCAGGATTAAAAATACATCTGTCTGTATGCAATTACTGATAAACTAGACTTGGTTAATTATTTCACTTTTCCAAGTTTAAACTACATGTATATACTTAAAACGAACGACTTGGTCAAAAGTTGTTTAAAATCAATAACGCGAATTAAACATGTGGTTCGTGTTCATATTAATTATTTCCTTTTTCAAAGTTAAAACTTTATACTTAAAACAAACGGCTTGATCAAATGTTGTATAAAATCAATGACGCAAATTAAACATGTGGTGCATGTTCAGATGGTGTTGACAATACTATTATACAAGGGATCGTTACTTTTTTAGAGTATGTATGCATCACGGTGTTGTACGCTTTTCTTAACACGGGTCTTCTAGTTACCGAAATATTAACATTTGATCAGCAAAGCAGAATTATGAACGACGAAACAAATGCAATGTCTTAAAAATCTTGAAGTTAAACGATCATTATTCCTTCTTAGGTCAATAGGGGCACCTCTATCTTATATACCTGTATGCGTTTTAATGTAGCACGTGAAATGCAAATTAAATAGGCAAACGTAAATAGCGGGTGTAATGTTCATACAAAAATCCTAATTACTGCACAGTTCAAAGGGTTCATCTGTACTTAACATGTTCCATAGCAAGTTAAGCAATGTATCAGATAATACCCAATGTATCAGATAATACCGGAATACTACATTCCTGGATGTTTTTCGGCTATAATCCGGTCATTTAAAATTGAACACGTCTGGGGGATTGTGGGTTTCTCTCGCCTTGAACCTTCGTTTACGTACCAGGATTTTCCATATCTTATTAACTGCGTGTAGGGGATCTCGTGGTAATATCACTAAACTGTTTATGTTTATCGTGTGGTTATACTAGATGACAAGATGTATACAGCATGTCTTGAGTACACGCATTTACGAACCAAAATGAAGACTGTTTGTGTCATGTTCTGAGAAAACTGGGCATAATGCTTGTGCGTAAATTGTCATCCCATATTAGCCTGTGCAGTCCGTACAGGCTAATCAGGGACGACAATTTCCGCTTTTATGGAATTTTTCGTTTAAATGATGTCCCTTCTTAGCGAAAATCCAGTTTAGGCGGAAAGTGTCGTCCCTGATTAGCCTGTGCGGACTGCACAGGCTAATCTGGGATGACACTTTACGCACATGCATTTTGCCCAGTTTTCTCAGAACACGACACATTTACGAACCAAAATGAAGACTATTTGGTGATGGATCATGTTGAATCATCCTTATTTTCTAAAAACCTTGTAATTGTTTAATAATACGGATATACATTTACGTAAATCTGCACAAGACATGTCTGTATAAATGTGTAAATCTAATGACGCGCGTGTCCATGCTTTAGTCTTTAAAGCAACAGTATCCATTATGAATGAGCAAAACAAAAATATCACCATGGCATTGTTAAAAGATATACCAGCTCGCTGCCTGTTAACTATTAAAACCATGTTTCGAATATCAAAACCATGTTACTGTATTTCGACGGTTGTCCCAAACTCACCATATGGTCTTAATCGCTTATGCACGGTGGCAAGGAGGTGACAACCGATATGTAAAAAAAAACAGTTCCACTAGCACATGTAAGATCTTCACGGACGCACGTGCAGAAAAAAAAAATCGGATGTAACCTCCTTGCCACCGTCCGCCATACCTATATATTATGATTGTCGTTGGCCATTTCAATCACTATTTAAAACTCGTAATGAAGTTCTTAAGTAAACATGCTTTTTCGATAACTTGCTAAAAGCGTTTGATGTTTAAATACACAAAGCTTCACTCTAGCGATATAGTGCAATTGTAAACACCAGAAAAGCGACTTTAATGACATCGATTTGAATACGTGTAATGTGTATCGAACATTTTCGATCCTTCGTGGATTTTCTAAATATTAGTAAATGAAAATCTAATGAAAACACACTTGAAATAGCCTGCACGAAAGTGCAATTTTAACACTCTCTCAGACGTTTTTCCTGTTTTGTAATACATCAATATTAAACAATCAACCCTGGGAGGTATTGCCCAGCGGTAATGTGCCTTACAAATTATGTTCATTAATTCCTCGAAGCGTTATATGTGCGTTCAGTTTCCGCGGATGTTAAGATGTGTTGCTGTTTGAATTATAATTTTAAATAAGAAGTCAAACGAGTTAACAAATGCAGAAAGGCAATTACATTTAAACTTTAATCAGATACACTGATATGGCACCCTGCACTAAAATGTACTATTATGTCACTCATTGAATACCAGAAGCAAAGGCTACCGGACTTTATACGCACATGTGTAGTGAAAGAACAAAAAATCAGCAATTCCCCTCATGGGATTTTTTTTTTTAATCTTAACGCATTTAATATTTTACGTTAATATTAAACAAGTTCCACGCAAAGCTGTTCATAAGTTTTGACCATACTTTACAAATGTGCTTTATTGATTCCAAACGCTATTGTTTTTCAGATGAGGCCTGTTCTCGATTTCCGGATGCCAACGCTGGCGAACAATCGTCAGTTCCTACTTCCATTAGAAGACATTACCACGCAGACGAAATCCCGTCTACTGAAGTTACAATCAAGTCCGCCGTCCAGTCTGCGTGACGTCAGGGACGCGCTTGCTTCGGAAATCAAAACGGTCCAGAAACGACTTACTCGATTAGAACGTTCTTATTACGGCGTAGGGAAGACCATCCATCAAGAAGTGACAAAATACGCTATGCCTATGAAGATCTTGCTGCGCATGCTCGGGTATTTTGAATTGTCGTCGGTCAAAAGCGTCGAAGCAGCCATTAAGTATGGTTCTGACCCAACACGATATAAGGGCGATCCTGGAAATGTACATCTTCTTAAAGAAGTGTATGCGAAAGTACAGAACTTTATTCCAGCGAAGTTTGATGACATTGCAAGCGACTGTAAAAATATGTTAGATATAATGGACAAGTATTGTATCAGTTTCTACGAACCCGATGGCGAAATCGAAGTGGAAACGGCACTGCACTACGAAACGCAAATTCGCTCGTGGAAAAGAGTAATTTTGGAAACTTTAGACAAAATTTACACTCTCGTCATGCATTTCAAAAACAGAGGAGTTCATTATACAATGTTTAGCTCCACTGTGGCGACTTTTTGTCAGAAGAGTGAATGTGAAACGATACCATTTCTAATGCTCTTTGCCGAAGCGTGTACAAATATAAGAACAGTTTTATCTATATTAGAACAGTGGTTGAAATCGGACGAAAACTATGGCGTGTTTTTGCAAAACGATGTATCAGAATTGGAACGTCAAAAGGACGAACAGGTAAAGACCGTGAGGGAAGCCAGTGAGCAATATCATTCCGCGTTGTTCAAACTGAATCAGATTGAAACGGAATACACAAAACTGTTTTCGGAACTAGAGCATCTTAGAGAGAAGGAGGACTCGAGCGAGATTGAGGAGACGTATCTGTTAAATAAGTGTAACGAGCTAGAAATGGATATGGAGTTTAAGGAAGGCCGACGCGATGCACTCAGCAAACAACCTTTGGATACGGATGAGGTCATCGAAACGCTGGCGATCACGTGGGACCATCTGAACGAGGAGATTCGGTTTCTGAAGGACAGTTTGCCGGCGGTGAAGCGGCAGCTGTTTGTGGTGAAGCAGAGACGGGAGTGGATGCGGGAGAGACGCGTTCAATTAGAGAAGGTGCAGAAGGAGTTGGACCAGCAGGGCAAAGAGGTCAAGGTTACCAGCGTGCTTAAGGGACAGCGGGAGGCGGATTTTGAAGTAATGGAGCGGACGCTGGAGATCTCCCGCGGGCTGCTGCTGCACAAGACCAGCAACAACTCGGTGGCGAAGATCTTCTATGACTTGCCGATCACTGCCAGAAACCACAAACTCAAGTTGCCGAGCATTTCGAATGGAACGGACGGTAAGAAAGCTAGATTATTAACATATTTTACTAACTTGATATCAGCGATGCAGTTTATCATATAGCCAGAGAATAAAATAACGAATATTTAAGGAAAATCATTTCATTTTCGTACCAGCACCTATTGACCTTTGCCATCATTAAGGGATTCGTGAAAACAAATGTATAATAAAGACGATATAACTCGTAGACGTTAAAAGATTCTGACCTTAGCCTGTTTCAACATATGACAAATACTTATTTTCTGTTGCATTCGGATTTAAATTGTTCCCTGGGTCTCGAAAACTCGCCCACTTGAAACTTGTATTCGGAGAGTGCAAATACATATGCATCCATCACAGACTGGGCCGATTTTAATATCTGTTCTACTAAGCATAAGGATCATCCGGCGACACAATAATATACAGGTACACATTTGACAAAGTTTAAACATATTAATTATCAAATAAACTTGCTTCTACTTCTAGGTGCCCTGGACAAATCGTGCGAGGTGGTGGTGCAGAGTATCGGTCAGGACTGGATGCAGCTTTACCGCGCGCTGCCATTCTTTCCGGCCCGCGGCGCGGAGACGATTGAAAAGGACATTGCCAGCATCGCCATCGAGGGCCCGCGGGGCCCTAAGAGGGACATAGCCGGCGTGGCGCTCGCTAGATGGCGCCGGCACCACACGCGTGCGCGTGCGGAGGATCTGAAACAGGGGCTACGGGCGATCCGGCGGCTGGACCTCTACCGCCAGGTGGAGCTAACCATACATCCGCCGCCTGTCGAGGAGGAGCCGCCGGAGTACTTCCCACCGGAACTGGAACCCGCCCTGCGGCCCCACTATCGGGNTCTGTCTGTCTGTCTGTCTGTCTGTCTGTCTGTCTGTCTGTCTGTCTGTCTGTCTGTCTGTCTGTCTGTCTGTCTGTCTGTCTGTCTGTCTGTCTGTCTGTCTGTATGTCTGTCTGTCTGTCATGGTATACAAAGAAAACGAAAAGCAGCAGTCATGCACGAAATCTCTATCTCCATTAGACAATTGTTTCAAAGTATTTGAAAATGAGTACCGGTTTCATTGGAAACTATATGGTCAAAACGTTAACGCAGTTTTTTTCAGCTTTGTGGTTTCAGATTAGAGGATTTATAAAGTTGTTTTCCTATAAAAGTGTTTATTTACCAATTGACCTCCTGGGGCGTTGCCTTGTATTTCAAACAGTTGTGAACGGGACTTCTAAATGATGATAAAGGCCAAACAGTTTTGCTTTCATAAATATTTTACTATCTACATAAAAGGGGAATAATTTATCTCCTGGATGGGGCAATTTTGACTACAACATATTTTCTTTTAAACAAACTTGATTGAAGACCATTATAATAATGTAACACATAAAATACAATATCTCCGGGAATTGTCGTTTTAGAGAAGACGATGTTAAAAGTTATTTTGCTATATAAGTATCTGATATATAGCTATACTATTATAAAAGACCAAGTCTGTTTAAATTTGTTGAATTAATGGGTTCTTCAAACAAAACAATAGTTAAAAATCTGAACAAGTTCATAGGTCAAGCCATAACGCAAGTTACAAGTTAACTAATCTTGTATATAGTTGTTCAAATAGTTACTTATTAATTGCCCTTCATCTTATATTTTTATATCCTCTCGTCTTATATAACGTTTTTAACGTCTGTACTATGTATATAATTGTCATCCTCTTAATGTTTCTGGACAATCTCAGAATTCAATATATGTTATTAATCATCTTTGTATAACAAACCTTAAATACTATATTTTTATATTTCCAACGGATGTTCCGATTTAACTAAGCTGGGTTATAGTTGTTCTAATATTAACATATTAATTTCTCTTCATCAAGTTCTGTTTCTTTTTCACATCAACTAGTCTTATACTTATATAATTACTTATATATTGTATGTATTAAGACGATATACTTATGTATAAGTCTGAATAAAATGTCTGTTCTGTTCTGTTCTGTTCTGTTCTTATATAGCGTTTATATAACTATACTATGTTTATGTTTTTCATTCTCCCTTTTTTTCTTTTCAAGTTAATAATTAAATTAATTTTATTCATCATCTGTATACCTAGTCAAACTTAAATATTATAGTTGCATATTTTGTAATTTGTATAAAATCTAATATTTGTACAATTTAAATAGTTTATTTACAATTTGAAATGTTGAGTTATGTTTAATTAACAATTTCATGTTGTATGTATGTTGTAAACTCATGTATATATGTATGATTATTCTTACACGACCAATATGATAATTTTCTATACGTATATGCAGTCACGTTGACATTTAGATATGTAGAACTTGTTGTAAATGACAAAAAAAAACTGTAAAGTTTACGTCAATAAAACATTCTGTCTGTCTGTCTGTCTGTATGTCTATATAAAGCTATATTAAGGATAATTTCATGAAGTTTCACGAATGTTTGCCAAGTCGTTTAGGAGGATATGTCGTTTAAGAGCAAATGTTTGACGACGGACGCCGGATAGCCACTCACCAAATAGCACAGGTAAACTAAAAACTTGTTACTGTACATATTCAAGTTAGGCGTGTAGTTCATCTAACATATTTTACGAGGATGGAAATGGAAAAAGTTCATTCCGAAGGGATGGTTATGTCAGACCTCCAGAAGGCATTTGACACAGTCGATCACTCCATACTTTTTATAAAGCTTTGCCCAGCTGGATTTGGTGATGACAATTATAATTGTTTGCATTATATATTTAAGAAGGACCGTTGCTAGTTAATGGATTATTCCTATAACATTTGTAGTTCCAATAGAGTCCATATTATGAATTTTTTTGTTTAAATTTTATTTATTAGAATTATTATAGACATGATTCTGGCCTCTTTGTGTTACTTGTTAAGAAATATCCTTGAATGCTGGCTTTTATCTTGTTAGCAAATAGTTTGTAGATAATAACGGGTCATTTATTTTAGTCAAAACTGAGTTAATCTTATCTAGTTCTAAACATAAACTTAGGTTCAAATCTATACACCCTTGGCAGAAGTACAAGTATTGACCCAATATTATCTGTTAACTGTCGTTGTGCTTCTATTAATCAGACATTATCTCTGAGTATTTATCGTTATGTACTTCAAAAGGCTAAGGCGAGTATAACAAATCTACATCCAACGTAAGGATATCTTACCTAACTGAGAAACGTATTGTCAATGACGCAAGACATTGTCATGTTGTTGATGCCTGTTCAATATGATATAAGTGATCATCTCCATGGTTAACCCATTTATGCCTAGCGTCTAGAAAAAAAGGCCTTGGCAAACGGCGTAGACCCAGATGAGACGCCTCATGATGCGGCGTCTCATCAGGGTCTGCGCTGTTTGCTTAAAGGAATTTCTGTAAGAAATATTCTAAATATAGAAATAAATATACTAGACATCCCTAATTTTGGAAATAAATTGATCCAATTTAGAAGGATGGGAGAGTCCACTAGGCATAAATGGGTTAAAACGAAACTCCAAACCACACTGAATGAGTTATGTACATGTATTACTATAAGGTTTGTTCTTTACTTAGATTCTACGTCGTATGTCGTTCATCAAGATTTAAAGAAATGAACTGGTGAAAAGTACAAAATAAATACGTTATTCTTTGCAATGTCGTTTTCTAAACATTTAAATGTCGCAATGTGAGGCACTGTTATATCACGAGACAATGTCCGAATTAGACAAGGTTAAAGTGATATTAGACGCATCTAACAGTATATAGGTGTCTATCGCAACCGTTGTTTATTTTTGGTGTTTTCGCTTCATATACACTTATATTTGTTAATGCAGCATCAACATACTAAAACAATATCCCGGAAAGAGAAAAATAATCCATTTGAATATCAACCGTACTTTCGATTTTGACGTAACTTTGGTAAGTTTAAAATCTGGGACTCACCGCGAAAACATATGACAATTCTGAAATTATGAATACATTTACCTGCGTGTCTCTGTCAACCACATCTTCGGCCATACTTCTTCAAAGAAATATGTTATAAATGAGGTGTCAGTAAAGTGACTTTATGCGAAAGACTCAAATCGTTTCGCTTTCGTAAATACGTGGCAGTTCCGCTCGGCTAATTAACCTTAGAGGACTGGGTTAGTCACGTAAAATATCGAATATAATATATATTTTTTATAAACAACTGGTAGCAAGACGAGTTGCAGATAATTGGTCAGTTACAACATTTTAACTAACTCTTTTGACCTGTTAATTCTTTTTAGCTCAATTCAACAGTGAAAGATGCGTCTAATATCACTTTAAGTCATACGGGCGAGTATGCTGTCCCGGAAGGAAAAATGGCTTTGGGACCAAGTCGTTTAGGATGGGAACTAACAAATACCAACGGGATTTATTTTTTAATGTAAATATAAACATCACTAGCTTTAGAGAGATCTACCGACTTGAAGAAGATAGGCAATAACAATAAATGCAAAATACAAATAATGAACAGCATCCTGAGTGTAAAACGATGAAAAACAAAACACTAAAACAATATCACAGTTCTAGGTTACATAGCTGCTCGTTATTTACGCGAATATCGTTTGTGCGATACATAAAAGGTATAAACGTATCCCAATATAATAACTCTATCACGACTTTACAATGCAGTTGTTCTTGGGAAAGCGAAAAAGAACACATTGTCAGTCTTACAGGTAGTCTATCTTCTTTATATATTTTGTTTTTTAGCAAAGGCAAACATAACCAAACTTCAATTGACCTCTCAAACAGGCAAAATGATGAATCATTTTACTTATTAAACCTGGAACGCTCACATACAGCAAGTAACTAAACACACTTCTATTCATCTGAACTTGCATAATTCTAATACGATAAGTTTATTCCACTCGTCCATTCGTCAAACCGTGCCCACGATGTGTCCTAAACGTGCACACCCCAATTGAAACAGTAATGGCAATATAAAATGCGTCAAAAACAAGCTACTCCTCCGGAAGTTGTTCCACGGTAATCCTCTTATCGGCGATCAGTTTGTCCAGTTTTACCACGTCCCGGTAGTGGGGCCGCAGGGCGGGGTCCAGTTCCGGTGGGAAGTACTCCGGCGGCTCCTCCTCGACAGGCGGCGGATGCATGGTAAGCTCCACCTGGCGGTAGAGGTCCAGCCGCCGTATCGCCCGCAGCCCCTGCTTTAGATCCTCCGCACGTGCACGCGTGTGGTGCCGGCGCCATCTTGCGAGCGCCACGCCGGCTATGTCCCTCTTAGGACCGCTGGCGATGCTGGCAATGTCCTTTTCAATCGTCTCTGCGCCGCGGGCCGGAAAGAAGGGCAGCGCGCGATACAGCTGAATCCAGTCCTGACCGATCGCCTGCACCACAACCTCGCACGATTTGTCCAGGGCACCTAGAAGTAGAATGCATTAGACAATTTTATTGCGATTTTATAGGTTTAAATTGGTGTCAAATGTGTCAACTATTTTGTCGCCGGATGCTCCTCGAGCTTTGCAAAACATAAACTAAAATTAACACTGTATGTGATGGATGCATATGTATTTACACTCTCCGAATACTAGTTTCAAGTGGGCGATCGTTCGAGACCCATGAAATAATTTTAATCCGAGAGCAACACATAATAATGATTTTCCATATGTTGAAAAATGCTGGGTATTAAAATCGGTCAACGTCTTCGAGTTATATTGTTTTAATTGTACATAAAACAAAATTCACAGATCTCTTAATCATGGCAACGGTCAATGGGTCCAGGTACGAAAATGAAATTTCTTCTTTAAATACTCGTAATGTTATTCCCTGTTTCTATGTACAAAAAGCATCGCTGATATATCAAGTTAGTAAATCACATTGTTAATAATCTAGCTGTCTTACCGTCCGTTCCATTCGAAATGCTCGGCAACTTGAGTTTGTGGTTTCTGGCAGTGATCGGCAAGTCATAGAAGATCTTCGCCACCGAGTTGTTGCTGGTCTTGTGCAGCAGCAGCCCGCGGGAGATCTCCAGCGTCCGCTCCATTACCTCCAACTCCGCCTCCCGCTGACCCTTCAGCACGCTGGTAACCTTGACCTCTTTGCCCTGCTGGTCCAACTCCTTCTGCACCTTCTCTAAGTGACAGCGTCTCTCCCGCATCCACTCCCGCCTGTGCTTTACCACAGACAGCTGCCGCTTCACCGCCGGCAAACTGTCCTTCAGGAACCGAATCTCCTCGTTCAGGTGGTCCCACGTGATCGCCAGCGTTTCGATGGCCTCATCCGTATCCAATGGTTGTTTGCTGAGTGCATCGCGTCGGCCTTCTTTAAACTCCATATCCATTTCTAGCTCGTTACACTTATTTAAAAGATACGTCTCCTCTATCTCGCTCGAGTCCTCCTTCTCTCTAAGATGCTCTAGTTCCGAAAACAGTCTCGCGTATTCCGTTTCAATCTGATTTAGTTTGAACAACGCGGAATGATATTGCTCACTGGCTTCCCTCACGGTCTTTACCTGTTCGTCCTTTTGACGTTCCAATTCTGATACATCGTTTTGCAAAAACACGCCATAGTTTTCGTCCGATTTCAACCACTGTTCTAATATAGATAAAACTGTTCGTATATTTGTACACGCTTCGGCAAAGAGCATTAGAAATGGTATCGTTTCACATTCACTCTTCTGACAAAAAGTCGCCACAGTGGAGCTAAACATTGTATAATGAACTCCTTTGTTTTTGAAATGCATGACAAGGGTGTTAATTTTGTCTAAAGTTTCCAGAATTACTCTTTTCCATGAGCGAATTTGCGTTTCGTAGTGCAGTGCCGTTTCCACTTCGATTTCGCCATCGGGTTCGTAGAAACTGATACAATACTTTTCCATTATCTCTAACATCTTTTTACAGTCGCTCGCAATGCCATCAAACTTCGCTGGGATAAAGTTCTGTACCTTCGCATACACTTCTTTAAGAAGATGTACATTTCCTGGATCGCCCTTATATCGTGTTGGGTCAGATCCATACTTAACGGCTGCTTCGACGCTTTTGACCGACGACAATTCAAAATACCCGAGCATGCGCAGCAAGATCTTCATAGGAATGGCGTATTTTGTCACTTCTTGATGGATGGTCTTCCCTACGCCGTAATAAGATCGTTCTAATCGAGTAAGTCGTTTCTGGACCGTTTTGATTTCCGAAGCAAGCGCGTCCCTGACGTTACGCAGACTGGAAGGCGGCCTTGATTCTAACTTCAACAGACGGGATTTCGTCTGCGTTGCAATGTCTTCTAATGGAAGTAGGAACTGACGATTGTTGGCCAACGTTGGCATCCGGAAATCGAGTACAGGCCTCATCTGAAAAAAAAAACTTTCCATTTTGAATCAATGAAGCACATTTGTACATACCGGTAATAGTCAAATACTTGTGAACAGCTTTGTATGGAACGTTCTTTTTTAACATGAACGTTAAATTATAAATGCGTTAAGTTATTAAATTTATTGTTTCACTACACATGTGTGTACTAAGTCCGTTATCCGTTGCCTCTGGTAAACAATGACTGACTTAATATTGGACGTTAGTACATAATGCCATATCAATGCATGTGCTTAATCTTCAAATGTAATTAGGTGTTGGCATTTCTCCTTTGACTTGTTATCTTAAAATATAATTTAACCCGTAAAACATATTAATAATCCGCGGAAACAGAAAGTACCTTTAATGCTTCGATGAATTAATAAACATTATGTGTATACTAGTATATGAACCGCACATGTCTGTGAGACTACTTCCCGGGATTGATTGTTAAATAATAATGTTTAACAAAACAGGAAAACGTCTGAAAGAATATAGAAATAACACTTTCATGCAGGCAATTTCAAGTGTGTTTTCATTTGATTTTCATTTACTAATATTTAGAAAACCCACGAAGGATCGAAAATGTTCGATACAAATAAAACGTATTCAAATTGTTATCGATGTCATTAAATTCGCTTTTCTGGTGTTTACAATTGCACTTTGTCGTTAGAGTGGAGTTTTGTGTATTTAATCATCAAACGCTTTTAACAAGTTTTCGAAATATCATGTAATATGGAGTTCACATCCTACATTACCGACTATGAACAATTGGTTAGTTTGGGACAACGATCGAAATACAGTAACCTGCTTTTGATGACCGAGGCATGGCTTAAATAGTAAACAGGCAGCGAGCTGGTACATCTGAACGAAATGCCATATGGTGATATTTGTGTTTTGATAGTGGATACCGTTGCTTTAACGACAACCGAAAGGGGGACACGTGCGTCATAAGTTTGACAAATTTATACAAACATCTCGTGTGCATATTTACGTTTATTTTTATCCGTATTACAATACATTTACAATATTGTCGGAAAATAAGGGTGATTCAAGCCGATCCATCACCAAACGGTCCTAATTTTGTTTCGTAAATGCGTGTTCTCAAGTCATGCTGTAAAATGTTTAAGGTTATTTTAACATGCATAAAAATACGCGATATGTCTAGAAACATTTTCATCGAGTATTACAATACGATAAACATAAACATTTTAGTAATATAATCCCTAGCTGCCTTACAGACAGTAAACAATACATGGAAATTCCTAGTACGTAACCGAAGGTACAAGGTGAGAGAAGACCGCAATCCCCCAGACGTGTTCAATCATTAAATGACCGGATTATAGCCGAGACACATCCAGGAATGTAGTATATCGGTATTATCTGGTACATTGCTGAACTTGTTATGTGAACATGTTAAGTACAGATGAACCTTTCGAACTATGCAGTTATTAGGATTTGTTTAATGAACATTACATTTGCTGAATACGTGTGCCTATGTAAATTTGCATTTCACGTGCTACATAAAAATGCATGCACGTATGTTCGATACAGATGCCCCTATTGAGATAAGATGGAATAATGCTCTTTTGCCGGAAATATTTTATTAGATATTTCATTTGTTGCGTCGTTCATAATTCTGCTTTGGTGATCAAAGTTTAATATTTCTATAACTAGGTGGCCCGTGTTTAAAAAAAGCATTCAACTATGTGATGCATTAATACCATAAACAAGTAACGATGCCTTATATAATAGTTTAGTCAACACCGTCTGAACACGAACCACGTGTTTAATTCGCGTCATTGATTTTTAACAACATTTGGCCAAGTCGTTTGTTTTTAGTATAAAGTTGAAAATTGGAAAGGGAATTAATTATCCATGCCTAGTATATCAGGAATTGCATACAGAAAGTAATCAATTAAATCCTGGTAACATGATACAGAGCAAATATTTCGAGAATCAATGCGTTCTATTTGACTTCGCCTAACCAATAAAAGGGTTGCGTATTTTAACGCCGTTTTGACATTGTTTGCCTTTTGCAAGGGACATGCATTGATTCATACTGTATTTTCATCGAGACAACGATTGCCCGGCAACCACAAGCAATAGGCCATGTTGACGCGATTTGCCTCTTTGTAATTTGCGAACATAACAACAGGATTCACGGAAATGAGCCGTCATTATAATCTAACATTTCGAAAACGCCGTTCGAAGAGCGTTGACGTACCTGGTGAAATGTCGACCCATTAATCGACTTCATCTTAACCGACTTTTAAAACCTTTTGAAACCTTCTCTAGCGACAAAGTCTGCTATTAATCGATGTTTGAAACATTTCTGGCGAAATAATTGAGGGGTGTTTTGAAAGTATGATAGTCATTATGATACGGTAAACATTTCTCGATACGATGTTAGATAAAGTTTGGAACAACTGATATACCTTGTAGGCCAATCAAGTCAACATTGCCATTTCGATACTACAATTTTAAAGAAATTGTGAAACGAACCCTTTTTGGAAGTGTAGTACTTTTTCTCAGTTTTGATCACTCGCTTATAAAAACACGTGCGTGTTACTAGGAGTAATAGAATTATTGCACGAGTTTAAGTGAAATAAACATACATTTTGTATATATCTGCATTTTTTTTTTCAATTTTGAATTTTATCGTACACGTGCACGATGATAAAGTTTAATCGTAAACGCTATCTGGCCGCAACTGGAACATCAATTGAGAACCATTAAACCTGTCATAATTGAATTTTAATAATTCACAAATGCACGTCATGCTATCGTGTGAAAATTTTCAATACAACACGTTCATATCAATGATTTACATTAAATGGAAGGTTGAAAGTTTTTTTACCAACAAACTTCAAGCAATGTCAATGGTTAATCCGATTTAATATTCACGAGTAGCAGAATAGTTAATTTTTCTATTTAAAATCCTCGGAGCATGATATATACATTCGCTCAGTTGACATACATGATATATTTTCTATCCAAAGGAAGCAATTTGTCTAAAGCAATTGATGTTTCTGGAGAGATGTGATACCGGAGATGTGTAAATATTGAACGCTTTATAATAACCTGCGACTCATAAAAAATTGACATGATAGTTTCATTTATTAGGTAATGATTGAGTTTAACAGAACTAAATCAAGCGAACTGGTTTTCCGACTTGCTCTTACGGCGTTAGATTTATTTGCAAATTATAATTGTAAATATCTAATCGATTCTTTGTTCGGCCTAGTTTATGTAAAAAGAGTAAATTTGTGTTGTTTGATAACTCTGTAGACAAAAGTGTTGTTTGACAAAAGACCGAATTAAAAAGCGATCAAAGGGTTACAAGGACTTCGGTCTTGTGCGATGTGTTTTTGCACAAATAAAAAAAATATATTCAAATTAAACATTTAGTAAAGCATATGCTACAATAACATTTATAAATTTAACATTTTAAAGATTGGAAGGTTAACAAGTAAGTAAACATGTTTACAAATCAATGTTTATTAACGCTGCTGCACGATTGTATCGGGTCTTAAACGTAAAAGTATGCGTCCAAAGACGCCGAAAATTTATTGACAATTAAATAAAGTCTTTGTTCTTTAAAATCGTTTGGCTAGTGGTGATTTGGCTACGCTGGTCGCATTAGGGGTAACGAAAAATATTTTATTTTACCCTCTTATGCTCTATTTTATTCAGAATTAAGATGATTAAAAAAGCATTATGAACAAGAATAGTATAAAGGATTATATTGATGACAAATGTTACCTTCATCCCCATTCTGTGGGGTCGCGCGGGATGTTTATTCCTTATAATCAGTTTCGTTATCGCCTTGGACATTATTATTCCATATGGGTTTTCAAACACCTGTTTTATTATAAGATATCATAATGGTGTTAACTGTTTCCGTGTTACATTTTTTTTAAACACTTTGATATCTGTAATCGGTTTAATAATAACTTTAATTAATTTTAATATATTTTCAAGGATCGCCTTCCGAATTGCTTCTCAACAAAATTAAAATTAATAATATGTATCACGAAGGCTCTTATACATTCGTCAATGAGCTTGAACTATTCTTCGAAGCAAAACCATGGCAATATCCTTTTGACCTTATTTCTTTTATTGAAATTTCATTGATTAAATTTAAGGAACGACGTTATACAAGTTTTCATTTTAATAGTTCCATGTCGATTTGCGAGCTGATCTGTGGGGGCAATACGAACACCACCCGAGATTAATGGTATAACGCAGTCGGACACAGGTTACATGGTAAATAAACTGCTTTGATAAAATGCTTCTGATAGCGAGCTCACGTGACTGAAAAATTGATTTTGCTCGAAGACTTCTCAATAGCGAACTGATTGCGTAGTTATTCGTCAGGAATGCTCAATAAATGTGTCTGCACGAGCCTGTAAATAATGGCGCCGTTGACAAGAAAATTAGTTCCAGTAAATGGGACATGCCTTTGTAGCTATGGCGGGTCAATTTCCAGTTAAATGGAATACATAAGTTCGAGTTGATTAATCGGGTTGATTAAATGTGTCAATTAAAGACTATCAAAATGGACAGATTCTTGGTTGGAAAATACCACTGGTAAATGGTATTTTTTTTTACTTCAACGATTGTATCGAAAGCCTTAAGCTTATTCTGATACTTTCGATTCCGTTTAATGTATTGGGTCAGTTATTGAAGTTTTATTTAATAGATAATTGAAAGGTCTAAGATTGTGGAACTAACTCACTTGATCGCAAGGCGAACACCATACGAATGAGCCTCGTTCTGTGAAAAGGGGGTTAAATCCATGCGCGTAAAGTGTCGTCCCTGATAAGCCTGTTCACTCCAAACAGGCTAATCAGGGAAGTCTCATTCCGCCTAAACCGAATGAATTTTTGCTAAGAATATATTCTCTTTAAACGAAAAATACCACAACGGCGGAAAGTGTTGTCCCTGATTAGCATGTGCGTGCACAGGCAGATCAGTGACGACACTTCACGACAATAAACCCCCTTTTTACAGAGCGAGGCTCAAATTCATTTTCAATGAGATTGAAACAGCACGTTCACATTTACAAGAAAATACATCAAAAGAGTAAACTGAGGTTTAGGCATAAACAATCAAACAGTGTACTTAGGTGAATAGGAACCTTTGTTTGTAATATGATTTACAATTGTTTGAACACTTTCAGGACTTGTCTATTGTACAGATTGCCGTGCCAGGACGGTTATGCAAATGTTTGCCCATTTGTGGATGTTTACAAAATACTCTTATGTATTTATCGTTGGATCTATAAATATGCGAAACATGTATGGTAGCACTTAATGCACTTGTATTATACGATGGATTTGACGTTGGTCAAAATAATATTCCGTAAAAAACACAGCCGATTCTAAATTTAGATAATAGTACTCTGCATTATTGATACGGATATTTGAAGAGACCTGTTTATATTCATGTACAGAACGGTCACCAATCGACCGATAGCCCAATGGTTACTGCGCAAAACCACGAAGTGGTTGTTTTCAAGTTCTTGACCAGAATTAAGCTTATTTTGTTTTCATATTCTAAATTAATTTTGGGGTGAAGTGCACGATTTTTAGTATATAATTATGTGTTAAATCAACTTTGACCACTTTGCAGCATAAAGTCAAGTGTTTGTATACCAGTATTGCTTAAAACACTGAGAGTGGGAGTTAATGCGAATGGGTTATTTTGTTACTTTTACTGATATTATATACACTTGTATGCAATAGAGTGGAATATAAAATTAAAAAAATATCTTATAGATATTTAAGAGTTAAATTAATTTGCATTAGTCATTAAGCTTTTATATTGCAATATTCAGCAAGATTTACATTGTGGAAAGAAAATAATAAAAATAGCTCAGCTCGATTTCCGGTCCCTAGATTGATCAACTGCGCTACCACCGTGCTGAGTGTGCCGCTTTTTATATTTATTGCCTTGACGGAAGCAAATGTTTTATATAAAGCCCTGTTTTTCCTAGTTTTCCCTCCGGACAAGTCGAATGACGGTCGAAAATTAATGAGGACCAAGTTGAATATATCGGATAATATTATCAATGCTAGGTCATATACAATATATAATGTCTGGCACAGTACGAATTGTAAGGTCAAGTATATTGCACCTTACTAGTTCCTCTTTATGATGGATTTTCACAACTTTGTTTATGGTCTAACAGTAGTAGTAGTAGGACGTTTGTCTTCATTGTATACGGGTTTTACTAGTTTGCTCCTCCCGATGACGGAAATACAGTAAATACAATCTTATCTGTCTACGATTTGTTTTTGTGGCTTATGTGGTTTTGCGTAAATGTTTAAATTGCAGGACTTTTTTGTTGATAAAAACCATAAAAGTGTATTTGCACAGGCAGCGGTTGACTGCTAGTTGAGTGGAGGTCACTTTGGTCGATATATCTTACAAACTACTCGATTAAAATTCTTGGTTCGGTCCAATAAATTAAGTAAATCTTCAGTAACGGTTGGCATTTTCAATCTCAACATTCCGTCGGATAAAAAAGAAAACCATAGAGCCGTTAAAAGGAATCCATTTGAAAGTACCTGACGATATGTGACGGTTCTGTTAAGTCTGTTTATACAAAATATTGCCAAACAAGTCAACCACGCGATACGTGACTGCAAGATATTGTAATACTTGCGACGATGCGGAAACGAAAATCAATTAAAATTAAAATATTGATATATCGCCTGGCTTTTCATGGACACACTTAAAATTTTAAAATTCTGATGTAGATTTTTTAACACCTCCTGACTGTATTTTTGGGCCACCCGCACATTAATGTGGGTTTACAATTAGCCCCGTTCTGGGAAATCCGGGCTAAATGCATGTGCGTAAAGTGTTGTTCAAAATTAACCTGTGCAGTCCACACAGCGAGTTAAACTTTCCGCCTGGACTGGATTTTTGTTTAGAAAGGAATTCCTTAAAACAAAACATTCCATTAAAGCGGAAATTGTCGTCCCTGATTAGCATGTTCGGACTGCACAGGTCAATCTGGGACGACACGTAACGCACATGCATTAAGCTCAGTTTTCCCAGAACGAGTCTCATATAAAAGAAACAGGAGATATTGCTCCGCAGCTCCAGCAGTTTCAGTACTTGTGTTATGCACAATAAAACCTAGTCCGCAAATAATGTATGTTATGTTTTTGTCCTGGTCAACAACTGTAAATAGGTACGTTAGAAATGAGCCCAGCTTTAACTTTATACTTCATCTTCACACTGTCAGATTCGCCGACATGTTTTTATAGTTGCCAATTTGGATTTCAGAATTAATATTGATAACTTAATTGTCAATTTCCTTCCACGAAAAGGTATAAACGCGGATATCTAATGAAGAACTATTCAACTGGAATACAATTTGTTAATCCGACTATAAAACAACGCAAAGTTGCGTATGGTTGCCAAGGCTTCAATTGTTGACGATACGCTATGATCCATGACTTTAAAACTTGCTTCAGGTAAGTACATGCTACTTTAAGGGACTTGTTCACAGATTGTCGAATTTACAATTTTCCACTTTTTGTCACAGATTCAAAACAATATATGAAGAGTACACAATAGAGCAGATTAACACGACACGACGTACTTCTGAATAAAAAACGTGTTCGTGTATGAGTAAACATCGTTTGAAATACAAGTTACAGTAGTTAACCCATGCCTAGTGGACTCTCCCATCCTTCTAAATTGGATCAATTTATTTCCAAAATTAGGGATGTCTAGTATATTTATTTCTATATTTAGAATTTTTCTTACAGAAATTCCTTTGAGCAAACAGCGCAGACCCTGATGAGACGCCGCATCATGCGGCGTCTCATCTGGGTCTACGCTGTTTGCCAAGGCCTTTTTTCTAGACGCTGGGCATAAATGGGTTAATATGAAAGCGTTACACATACGAAACGATTGTATAATATCGGGTGTTTCTGTTGTTTTCGTTATGAGTTGTGCTAACGCGTTGATAACTTAAATAAGCTAAACTACGCATGCCAATGAAAACTTTGTCTGGACCGTCGAGCGATGAGCGACATTTGATACGGGCGACCCGGGTTAAAATATCGCTGGGTGAACATTTCATAAATCATTTTTTAGATTAAAGTTATTTTCATGTTGTTATAATATAAACTCTTTGATGCCGCTCAATCAATCAAGTTTATGCATTTACTGACAAACTTAAAAAATTACCGACAAACTTCAAAAATTACCGAAATTTGTGAACAAGTCCCTTAAACGGTGACACGTGGTATTTTCCGGTAGCATAGGCGACTCTACGGTAACACATGTATTGGTAATAGTTATCGCTACTCATGAATTCACCAAGGCATGAAGGCGATCTGTCATTGTCCTTGGATCAAATCGTTGTTCGAAGTATTTGCTTAATCCTTCATACGATCGATTGTTTTTGCAAATGCTTCGGGTTTTGAAGTGGTATTAGAGTACCTTTAAAATATTAAAGGTCGCGTTTCTTACAATAACCAACATACTCGGTGACAACGGCATTATACTTTTTTTCATCGAGTTAATACGTACAAGGTTAATTGATTTACTGTAAAATTATGTATATTCGTCCGCATGAAATTCCGTCGTTTCTAAAAAAAGAACAATTTTTTTGTCATGCGTAAACTCGTGGATTTCTGATTTTGGAAAAAAAGAAAATTGTGTCGGTCAGTCGTACACGTGCTTGTAACACGTGTCCACAATAAATCGAGGTTGGGAATCACTACAGGAGTGGGCACTGCTAATCACATGACAATTAACTAGTCCGTTGATATTACACAAAATTAACCCATTTATGCCTAGTGGACTCTCCCATCCTTCTAAATTGGATCAATTTATTTCCAAAATTAGGGATGTCTAGTATATTTATTTCTATATTTAGAATATTTCTTACAGAAATTCCTTTCAGCAAACAGCGCAGACCCTGATGAGACGCCGCATCATGCGGCGTCTCATCTGGGTCTACGCTGTTTGCCAAGGCCTTTTTTATAGACGCTAGGCATAAATGGGTTAATACAAATCAATATGTTTTTATTTATCTCTAATAAAAGCACACACGCTATTTCAATGAGGTGTTGATCACAAGTCGTATGTTTATAATGGACCTGATAAAAATGAAAACAGATATTAATACACCGCCACACGTAATTGAATAGATCGTTCGAGGAGTCGCGTTTCAACAAAACATTAAAGGAAGCAATTATAAAAAGCCAATAATAAAGTATGAATACTTAATTAGCCTTTAAACATTTGCTTTGAACAGATAACTAGCAATAAATGTTATGTACGCGTACACATGTAATAAAATATAACTTGTTAATATACATGAAACAGGGAAATACACAATACCCAATATCGTATTCTTCATTTGATTTCATTTATTATAAGTTGGGCTATTTAAATTGAACCTATGGGCTCTAAACTTTTACAAGTACGCATGTAAAATCATGCAGTTACATAACATCACTAGCCTTTTTTTGCATAAAGCAACTTTGATAAGAAAAACGTTTATCAGCGGAATTAATGATTCGACTGCCGCGTGAATAATTTTCTCCGAAACGGAAAAAATATATAATGCATATGTATATACATACATTTTGTTACCATTTAATTCTTTTGCATTATATGTGTTGCTTTATTTCTTACTCTCATTTGTAGTATCACATGTAAATGCACGATGTTTTGTGTAAAGTTATAATATCACTGTTACATACATATATATGCTGAATCTGTGTATTCTGGCCTGGGGGCCCTAAAATACGAATAAACTGTATTGTATTGTATTGTATTGTATTGTATTGTATTGTATTGTATTGTATTGTATTGTATTGTATTGTATTGTATTAATTGAAATTGAAAAAAATAAATTTATTGTCAATATTTTCCAAAATAATTTATCTTAGTTTGTATCCATTTGACAAAGATTATATTAATACTGTCTTAGCTGTCCATGAAGATTATAATAAACATCCAGAATATTGGAAACAGGATCATGCGGCTTTAGATTCTGTGTTTACATACCTAAGGGATTCTTTCACTTTGTTGAAATTAATTTTCAAAAATGCCAACCTTACTTAATCTGTTTTCGGTTGTCAATAAAAGTAATCCGTTTTTTGGAGAAACTGTTCGACCGCAGACTAATAACAATAATTATAATATAATACATTTTGTACAGGTTAGAAATTATACGTGAAGGTCAAGTTGATCTTATCTTTATGTCCTTATTCAGATACGTGAAAGAAATCAAATATGTTGACTTATTCTCGTTGCCTTGACAAATAAAACGAAAACAAATACATATATAGAGGAAAAGAACTCTATGGTAGTATGGCGCATAATGTTCAACAGTTTCTTAAAGTATACAGAGGGAAAGATCTATTGCAAAATAGCAGGGTATTGCGCCATAGTATTTGTTGTTATTTTTGTTATTTTGTTATTACGATCAAATACCACACGCAATGAATCATCTCCGTTTTGAGACCACTATTCCATCTACTGACACTACTATACCATCCACAAACACTACTATACCATCTTCTGACGCTACTATACCATCTTCTGACGCTACTATACCATCTACTGACGCTAATATACCATCTTCTGACGCTACTATACCATCTACTGACGCTAATATACCATCTACTGACGCTACTATACCATCTTCTGACGCTAATATACCATCTACTGACGCTACTATACCATCTTCTGACGCTACTATACCATCTTCTGACGCTACTATAATATCTACTGACGCTACTATACCATCTACTGACGCTACTATACCATTTACTGACGCTACTTTACCATTTACTGACGCTACTTTACCATCTACTGACGCTACTATACCATTTACTGACGCTACTATACCATCTAAGGACGCTACTATACCATCTACTGGCGATACTATACCATCTGCGGACGCTAATATACCATTTACTGACGCTACTATACCATCTACGGACGCTACTAAACCATCTACTGACGCTACTATACCATCTACGGACGCTAATAAACCATCTACTGACGCTACTATACCATCTACTGACGCTACTTTACCATCTACTGACGCTACTATACCATCTACGGACGCTACTATACCATCTACTAACACTACTATACCATCTACTGACGCTTCTATACCATTTACTGACGTTACTATACCATCTACGGACGCTACTATACCTTCTACTGACGCTACTTTACCATCTACTGACGCTACTATACCATCTACTGACGCTACTATACCATCTACTGACGCTACTATACCATCTACTGACGCTACTTTACCATCTACGGACGCTACTTTACCATCTACTGACGCTACTATACCATCTACGGACGCTACTATACCATCTACAGACGATACTTTACCATCTACTGACGCTACTATACCATTTACTGACGCTACTATACCATCTACGGACGCTACTATACCAAATCACTGACGCTTCTATACCATCTACTGACGCTACTATACCATTTACTGACGCTACTATACCATCTACTGACGCTACTATGCCATTTACTGATGCTACTATACCATCTACTGACGCTACTATACCATCTGCGGACGCTACTATACCATTTACTGACCTACTATACCATCTACTGACGCTAATATACCATCTACTGACGCTACTATACCATCTAAGGACGCTTATATGCCATCTACTGACGCTACTATACCATCTAAGGACGCCTATATACCATCTACTGACGCTAATATACCATCTACAGCCGCTACTAGTACATATACTGATGCTACTATACCATCTACTGCCGCTACTATACCATCTATGGACGCTACTTTACCATCTACCGACGCTACTATACCATCCACTGACGCTACTATACAATCTACTGACGCTACTATACCATCTACTGAAGCTACTATACCATCTACTGACGCTACTATACCATCTACTGACGCTACTTACCATCTACTGACGCTACTTTACCATCTACTGACGCTGCTATACCATTTACTGACGCTGCTATACCATCAACTGATGCTACCATTCCATCTACTGACGCTAATACAACATCTACTGATGCTACTGTACCATCTACTGACGCTACTTTTCCTTCTACTGACGCTACTATACCATCTACTTACGCTAATATAACATCTACTGACGCTACTATACCATCTACGGAAGCTACTATACCATCTACTGTCGCTACTATACCATCTACTGACGCTACTATACCATCAACTGTCGCTACTATACCATCTACTGACGCTAATATACCATCTACTGACGCTACTATACCATCTAAGGACGCTTATATACCATCTACTGACGCTAATATACCATCTACTGACGCAACTATACCATCTACTGACACTTCTATACCATTTACTGACGCTACTATATTATTTACTGAAGCTGCTATACCATCTACTGACGCTACTATCCCATCTACTGACGCTAATATAACATCTACTGACGCTACTATCCCATGTACTGACGCTACTACTCCATCTACTGACTCTGCTATACCATCTACTAACGCTTATATAACATCTACTGACGCTACTATACCATCTACGGACGCTACTTTGCCATCTACTGTCGCTACTATACCATCTTCTGACGCTACTATACCATCAACTGACGCTACTATACAATCTACTGACGCTACTATACCATCTACTGACGCTTATATACCATCTACTGACGCTACGATACCATCTAAGGACGCTTATATGCCATCTACTGACGCTACTATACCATCTAAGGACGCTTATATACCATCTACTGACGCTAATATACCATCTACAGCCGCTACTAGTACATATACTGATGCTACTATACCTTCTACTGCCGCTACTATACCATCTACGGACGCTACTTTACCATCTACTGACGCTACTATACCATCTACTGACGCTACTCTACAATCTACTGACGCTACTATACAATCTACTGACGCTACTATACCATCTACTGAAGCTACTATACCATCTACTGACGCTACTATACCATCCGCGGACGCTAATATTCCATCTAAGGACGCTACTATACCATCAACTGACGCTAATATACCATCTAAGGACGCTACTATACCATCTACTGACGCTAATACACCATCTGCGGACGCTACTATACCATCTTCTTACGCTACTTTTACCATCTACTGACGCTACTATACCATCTCATGACGCAGCTAAACCATCAACAGACGCTACTATACCGTCAACAGCCGCTACTATACCATCTACTGACGCTACTATACCATCTACTGACGCTACTTTACCATCTACTGACGCTACTATACAATCTACTGACGCTACTATACCATCTAATGACGCTACTATACCATCTAAGGTCGCTACTATACCATCTACGGACGCTAATATTCCATCTACAGCCGCTAATATACCATCTTCTTACGCTACTGTTCACTCTACTGACGCTACGATACCATCTGCTGACACTACTATCCCATCTACGGACGCTTCTATACCATCTACTGACGCTACTATACCATCTATTGACGCTAATATACCATATACAGCCGCTAGTATACCATCTACTGACGCTACTATACCATCTACTGACACTACTATCCCATCTACTGACGCCAATATACCATATGCGGACGCTACTATACCAAATACTGACACTATTAACCCATATACTGACGCCAATATACCATCTACTGACGCTACTATACCATCTACTGACACTACTATCCCATCTGGGGACGCTACTATTCTATTTACTGACGCTACTTTACCATTTACTGACTCTACTATATCATCTACTGACGCTTCTATACCATCTTCTGACGCTACTATACCAAATACTGACACTACTATCCCATATACTGACGCCAATATACCATCTACTGACGCTACTATACCATATACTGACACTACTATCCCATCTTCTGACGCCAATATACCATCTACTGACGCTACTATACCAAATACTGACACTACTATCCCATCTACTGACGCTTATATACCATCTACTGACGCTACTATACCATCTACTGACGCTACTATACCATCTACTGACAACGTAAGGATTTTTATATAATACGCTACCCTGAGGCTGCCGTGTGACCGGAGCGTCCATGGCTCACTGTTCACGGAACTGGAGCTCGCCCAGCTACGAATCGGCTTGACCGAGAAACTGCTCGACTTCCGGAATCGCAACCGGCTGCTCTCGGTCATGTCTGTGGTACCGGGTAATAAAGGAACACTATTTTCCGCTCCAAACGTTTAGTAAACCAGATCTAGAACTCATTCCGAAAATACTCGGGATGACTTAATAGTCGTCCGTGACATGTGTGTCATTGCCTTTTGTAATTAATGAAATTTTGCTCACATAATCCTTCGTAAATGTCAAAACTTTCTAGTGCACACGATATTGTTTGTAGGCGCGTGAACAATCTGATGTCGCTGGCCTGAGTATTTAACGACGTGTATTCTCTCTGTCGCTCCCCTTCTTCCGGAAAGATTGTCGAGTCACATAGTTCGATTTCCGATCAAACAATAAAACGCGCTCAATAAAACGTTATGTCAATATTGAATTAAACTTTTTTCAAACGATTTTAAAATTTCAATTCCAATAGTATACGTGTTCACAAATATTTATCCACGCGTTACAGTTATTTTGGCAGATCGCATGTGAGAATATAATTAACTATCCAATATCGAGCCGGTAGTTGTGAAAATTGCTTTGTAATTTTCAATTTGATACACACATGTGCTGCTAAGCGGTTATTTTAACAATAACGCCGGACATAATTATTAATTCCCAAAATAATTTGGTGTCATTCGAATTGAAAGGAATTCAGCTATGCCAGAAAACTGTGCTCAAATTACTACCCGAGTGTCGAAACAACGCGTAAGATCGACACCAGGCTTTCTGTTGGGCATATTTCCTTCATACTTATCTCGTCTTTTGTCAACAAAGAATAATCCCTGTTTACAGATTTATTGCACCTTCTCAAGTAGCAAAATAACAAGCGAACAATGTTTGAATTATCTATCCATACGTAATCCGGCGGGGTTCGAGCTGGCTATAAGCCCCGGGGTATGTAATACGACTTCTTCCTTACAAGGTCTTAAGAACGCTTTTGATAGTATTTTACAAGAAACCAATAGAGAGATATATCATGATAAGTGCGATTAAGGAAGGCCGCGCAAAACTTATTTCACCAAAAACTTATTTCACCAATAATCGAGAATGTTAAGCAGGTAATTTAAAACGTGTGCATACAAGAGTTTTAAAAAGCGTTACCGCCGTTTATAATATTCACATTATGTTACTTCAAACTGATGCTGTATCTTTATTTATAAAGTTTATAAAATGTATATAGTTATTAAGACGGATTACTTTTTTTCCGTTGAAAAATATGCTGCTTAATTACATACTTTGCTTGTATTAAATATTGATGTCTTAAAATGTTTTGCCATTTACGCATCAATAAGTTTCTATTCACGAAACTCACATTGAATGAATATAAAAAGTTAAAAAAAAAGCAAATATTTTTATCTTACTTACTGCAAAGACGAACATTTGCATGTAACGACTAAAACGCGTATGCGAATGCATATGCACTCTGCAGAACACAATCATGTCACTCAGACTTTTTAGTACAAACATTTAACACTGTTCAGCTTAGAAATTTTGTTCAACTTTGCTATTACGTGGTATTTAAACCTTTACGACGGTAGGCAATACATTTAATTATTCGATATCCACCGAACAACAACGAAACTCTGCATAATTTGTATTCATTCTTGAAAACATGTAAAATCAACATATTTATGTTTATTTACATTGCACAAAATAACTGAAGCAAACTGTGTCTACTAATTAATTACAATAACTTTAATATATTACTGAATTTAAATGTTCGTTTCTGTTTTGAAATACTGCTCTTTTCACTAAATATAAACATTCTTCGAGCAATATTCTTAAGGTTTCAACGTAAAGGACGAAGTATCGACTAAAAGTAGTACAATTATACAATGCTTGGCCTCGAGTACACATTAACAATTATCTGGTGCGGTCGTTTTTATCTATAAGATAGTAACGATTGAAAAGAGTTAAATAGAAAACTATAAAATATGTCAACAGTCATTTCAATTCGATTGTTTGCGACAATACAACCGCGACTAAAGTTGCTTTACTATAATACTTGTAACAGTTTTGGGAGACATTACTCATGGGTAAACAAAAGAGTCAGTTTCGAATTTAACTTTTTCTGCAACGATAAACAGTTAGTTTCGAATTTCACTTCTTCTGCTACGATTAACGGCGCTTATGTTTGATTAATAACTTAAACATGCCGTAAGTAACGACGCCTTTCATGAGATAAGTTTATTTTGAGATGGTTATCGAAAGGTTCAAAGCGTAAGCTCATTGTATTTCGTTGCAAAAATAAATAAATGCTTAAAATAAACTTAAAGAAAGCGTTTTGTTAAGAATGCGGAAAGATAACAGGTTTGTGTTGTTTTTTTTGTAAGAATGCCTGAAATGGGTTCGCACCGAGCTGTATGTTAAAAGAACAAAGGTCACGAAAGTGTAATCAATTTTACGTGTCATGTTCGTGTTAGTAGTCTTGTTTATTGTTTATTGTAAATTGATTTGAATGTACTTGAAGTGACACAATCGTGCAGTTTTTATCAACAGTCATTAGGAAGTCGAACCAATGTCATTTTTGTTTCAATAGTTTGTTTAAATAGGAAAAGTTTGGTAGTTATGATGGAAATGCAATACTAACTAAATATTACATTAATAAAAGAATATAATTTTAAAAGATACGTTCATGATTCAAACCCTCAGACGGCCTTCTGTTAAATCGTGTTGCACACAAAATTTAAACTCGTACACACATGGGCCTCGTTCTGGGAAAACCAGACCTAATGCCGTCCGCACAGGTTAATCAGGAACGACACTTTCCGCCTACACACGATTTTCGTTTAGAAGAGACTTATTTTAAACGAAACATTCAATAAGGTGGATAGTTTCGTCCCTGGTATGCCTGTGCGGACTGCACTGGATAATCTGCGACTAAACTTTAAGCACATGCATTAAGCCCCGTTTTCACAGAGCACGGCTCAAATTATATATTATATTTTCATGTTGTGATAACGCATTTACGAACACAGTCTACACTGAACAGATTGTCCATGTGGACATGCAATAACAATTTCGCATTGAAACGGTACGGGCCCATCATGGGTTCTAAATAAACCTCAAGGATGACTTGGTCCCTTCTACTCCTTTCGATGTCACAGGCGGTTCAAACATATTCTTACCATTATGTTTGATTGACCTTAAACCTTCCGCCCCCTAGACTCCAGAAGCGAATTTTCCAAATGAGACCCTTTCCGGGCATCTTATCGAAGACCTTGGACTTTCCCGTTTAATCGTAACGATGCAGCAACCAAATGGGACAGTTAGGTAGCTCTTCGGAATCAAAAATCGGAAACTCCAATTTGAAAGTTTTCAAATTTTGACACCGAGTGTTCCACTCGGGACGATTTCGGATTGTTCACCCAATCATCTGCAACCATTCGGAACGTTCTGGAACCCATCGATATTGACTCAATATCTTCGGAAACCTTTTGCCCAGAATCTTGATGTTTAGTCAACCTAAGCAGATCCTGCAGGAGTCAACATAAGTAAATATGCTCCATTAAGATCTGTCCCAGATCTTCACTAAGAGATACCGGAAATGCGATATCGTGAAACATTCGGGAGTTAAGTGGAAGGCAGGTTTTATTAAATGCATAAATTGGTAAAAAATAAATAATATTCGTTTCGTTGTTAAATAGCAATTGCTACGTAAGCTTAAACTTTTCAGTACATTACTGACGTTTTAGGAAAACAATGCATACCAATCCATGTTTACAACAGTCGATAGTTGCGCTCCTCTTGCACAACCAGTGCTAAGAGTGTTTAATGTAAACATAGAATACAAGACGAGTGCCTTTGTGAACTTGAATATAACTCTGTGAACTTGAATATAACTCTGTGAACTTGAATATAACTCTGTGAACTTGAATATAACTCTGTGGACTTGAATATAACTCTCTCGTCCCTGAAAGGCTTACGTGACTCGGCAAGACTCGCCGCGTTAACATTTCTTCAACTCCTCAAATAAATTGAAGTACACAAAGACACTAACTTATAATTCCTAATTTACGTCACAATCCTGTCACATCACACCTTCTAATAACAATACGTGGGTCGGATGTGCATGCGTATAGATTATTTCCTTCATTTGTTCATCATTCGGTCAAGATGCTTGTGTTCATAAACAGAGGTCGATGCGTCTTGACAATTGTAAATTAATTTTGTTGTGACCCTTGTTTTATTATCCGCGGCGCATGATTGAATTGTGGAATTTATGTAATATTTAAAAGATATATGTGCAGCAACCTGTATGTAATATGTAAAATATTTTGTATATACATGTACTCTGGCCGATGTTTTCATATTATTTCCAGTGCTTTTGACAGTAGTTATACATGTNATTGCCAAACAAGTATTGAAGTAAACCACGCGATACGTGACTGCATGATATTGTAATACTTGCAACGATGCGGAAACGAAAATAAATTAAAATTATAATATTGATTCATCAACAGGCTTTTAATGTCCACATTTGAACCTTTTAAATTCTTATTAGATTTTGTTAACACCTCCATACTGTATTTGTGGACCACCCGCACATAAATGCGGGTATACATTTAGCCCCGTTCTGGATAATCCGGGCTAAACACATGTGCGTAAAGTGTCGGACTGTATAGGCTAATCTGGGATGACACGTTACGCACATGCTTTAATCCCAGTTTTCCCAGAACGAGACTCATATAGAGATCTCACTCCGTAGCTCCCGCAGATTCAATACTAGTGTTTTTGTACCAAAATACTTCGTCGAAAGTAGTGCATGTTATGTTGTTGTCCTTGTCAACAAATGTAAATATTCGTGTGGAAAATGAGCCTAGCTTTAACTATCTACTTAATCTTCACACTGTCAGATTCAACGACATGTTTGTGTAGTTGCCATTTTGGATTTCAAAATTAATATTGAGTAATTAAGTATTATTTTCCTTCCACGAAAATGTGTTAGCGCGGACTGCTAATGAAGCACTATTCTACTTGAAATAGAATCTGTTAATCCGACAACATGTGTAACAAGCATATACATGTAAACAACACAGTCATTAACAACGCAGAGTTGTGTATCGTTGTCAACGCTTAAATTGTTGACGATAAGCTTAGCTCATATTATGTCGTTGACTATTCGTTTCTTTGATATCATCATAAAATCGTGTGACCAATACAATTTTACAGTTTTCAACAATACACCCAAATTCTTTCGTTGTACTGCTACTTTACGGTAGTGCATGGTAAATGTAAAATTTGTACTTAACGCTAGCACATGCTACTTGAGTGCAGAATATGCTACTTAAAGGTAGTACATGATATGTTTCGATAGCAAATGCTACTTAACGTTAGCACGGGCTTCTTAACGGTAGAACAAGTTACTTGAGGGAAGAATACGCTTATTCCTATTCCTATAGGGTTTCATTATAAAACTACCAACTTTCAACACAATTTTCTTGCTTTTCCTATATATAAAATTATGCAAACCTGGTATCATTTTACCAGGTAATAAAGAACCTTCTAGCAACTTCTACGAAAGTAAAATTCACCAACATGCAAGAACCCTCTGAAATCAGGGTTTCGCCAGTGATATTTCCTTAAAAGCACAGTACTTCAATAAACGCACCCAAACGTTCATCGTTCAACGTAGTCCCCAAAGATCAGATAATAAAAGGTACAGTAGCACTAGTACTTAACGGTAGAAATTCTACTTAACGGTTATACATGCTACTTTAAAGTGACATTCTTATTTACGGTGACACATGCCACTTTACGGCTGTATAGGTTACTAAGCCCATTTATGCATAGCGTCTAGAAAAAAGGCCTTGGCAAACAGCGTAGACCCAGATGAGACGCCGCATGATGCGGCGTCTCATCAGGGTCTGCGCTGTTTGCTTAAAGGAATTTCTGTAAGAAATATTCTAAATATAGAAATTAATATACTAGACATCCCTAATTTTGGAAATAAATTTATCCAATTTAGAAGGATGGGAGAGTCCACTAGGCATAAATGGGTTAACGGTAGAACATGGTACGTTTCATGATACATATTATACTTCACGGTAGATAATGCTTCTTAGGGATAATACATGCTAATGACGACAGCATATGCTACTTTAGGATAGCACATGCTTCCAAACAGTAGTGTGTGCTATGTTTAACGGAAGCACATGCTTATTAACGTTAGAACATGCTACTTAACTGTAGCACCTGGAACTTTACTGAAGATTATGCTCCTTAACTTTAAAACTTATTTTTTGCGTAAGTACACGCTACTTGTTCACGAATTGACCATTTTACAGCTTGTTTTGTCACAGATTCAGAAAATACTGGAAAGTGTACACAACAGAGAACAACAACACCACTAGGCATACTTCTGGAAAAAAAGACGTGCTCGTATGAGAAATCATCGTTTCAAAATGATAACATTATAAATCGTTACAAACACAAAACGATGGAATAATATAGGTATTTCTGTGGTTGTCATTATGAGTTGTGCTAACCTAACGATTGATAACTTAAATACGCAAAAATGCATATACAAATGATGACTTTGTCTTGACCGTCGAGTGGGTAGAGCGTGTTGATCCTGGCTATACATGTTCAAATACCGCTGGATCAACATTTTGTTCAATCTTTTTTATTTAACTTTTTTTATTTAGTTATTAACATGTTGTTATTCTTGAGCCCTTTGATGCCGATCAATCTATCAAGTTGATGCATTTACTGACAAACTTCAAACTTAAAATGGAGCACAAGGTATTCTGCGGTAGCACATGCTTCTTTCTGGTTACACCTATCTTGGTAATATATCGTTACTCATGAATTCACCATGGCGATCTGACAGTGTACTTAAATAAAAAAAATGGTTGAAGTATTTGCTTAATTCTTTATACATTTTTTTTTTCAAACGCTTCAGGTTTTGAAGTGGTAATAGAGTTCTTTTAAATACATGTCGCGTTTCTAACAATAAGTAATACACTCGTTGACTACGGAAAAATACGTTTGTTATTGAAATATTACGTAGAAAGGTTAATTGATGTACTGCAAAATAATTTATATTGGTCGTCATGCAATTTCCTGTTGTTGTTTATTTTTAAAGAAAAGACAATTTTGTGATTTGCGTAAATTCGTTGATTTCTGTATTTGAAAAAAAAAGGATTTGGCGTCGGTCAGTCGCCGATGTGCTTGTAACACGTGTCCGCGGTAAATGGGTGGGGGAATACCTACAGGAGTGCGCACACTATTTATCACGTGCCAATTAACCAGTCCATTGATATGACACAAAACTAATTCAAATCAATTTTGTATTCCTATCTTATAAAAACACATAAGCTATTTCAATCAGGTGTTGATCGCGCGTCGTATATTTATAATGGACCTGATGAAAATGTAAACAGATATTAATAAACCTTCACACGTAATTGAATTGATCGTTCAATAATATGCGTTTCAACAAAACATTATAGGAAGCAATTATAAACAGCCAATAATGAATTATAAATATTTAACAAGCCTTTGAAATTTGATTTGCGCATGAAAACATAACTAGCACTACATTTTATGTACATGTACACATATAATAAAATATAATTACAACTGGTTAATACACGTGACACATGGAAACACACCACACCCAACAGCTAATACTTGACTTGATTACAGAACAGAACTTTATTCGTTTTCACAGGTTACAAAACTATAACCATGTATTTCATTTATAATAAGTTGGAGGTAATAACATTGAACATATAGGCTCTAAAATTTCATAAGTACGCATGTATGCAGTTAAAGCACATCATTAATTCATTTTTTTAAGAATAAAAAATAGTGTCAATATTTTCCAAAATAATTTATCTTAGTTTGTATCCATTTGACAAGGATTAGATTACTACTGTCTTAGCTGTCCATGAAGATTATAATAAATATCCCGAATATTGGAAACAGGATCATGCGGCTTTAGACTCTGTGTTTACAGACCCAAGGGATTCTTTCACTTTGTTGAAAATAGTTTTCAAAAATGCCAACGTGACTTAATCTGTTTCGGTCGTCAATAAAGTTAATCTGTTTGTTGAAACTGTTCGATCGCAGGCGAATAACAATACTTACAATATAATACATTTTTTTACAGGTAAGAAATCACAAATAAACGCTATATTTAGCTTATCCTTATGTTCGTATTCAGATACGTGAAAGAAACCAAATATGCTGACTTATTCTCGTTGTCTGGACAAATAAAAAGAAAAAAAAAATACATATGTAGAACTGTTTCTAAAATTGTAAGTTAGGAAAAAGTCTATAGAAAAATAGCAGGGTGCTGCGCCATGTTCTTTGTTGTAAAAAAATTAAAATACACTCCTTTTAACTCCTCTATTCCGTATACTGACAATACTATACCATCTTCTGACATTAATATAACACCTACTGACGTTACTATACCATCTAACGCCGCTACTATACCATCTTCTTACGCTACTATACCATCTACTGACGCTTCTATACCATCTTCTGACGTTACTTTACCATCTTTTGACGTTACTTTACCATCTACTGACGCTACTATACCATCTACTGACGCTACTTTACAATCTACTGACGCTAAAATACCATCCACTGACGCTACTTTACCATCTACTGACGTTATTATACCATTTACTTACGCTACTATACCATCTACTGACGTTATTATACCATCTACTGACGTTATTATACCATCTACTGACGCTACTATACCATCTACTGACGTTATTATACCATCTACTGACGCTACTTTACCATCTTCTGACGCTAATTTACCATCTACTGACGCTACTATACCATCTACTGACGCTACTATACCATTAACTGACGCTACCATACCATCTACTGACGCTTCTATTCCATCTACTGACGCTACTATNGGCGCTCTGTCTCGTCCTCGTGGTGTTCGGTCCCGTCAGTTTTACCTGTCGTCCTGGCGACACTTACTAAAGAAATGATCCCTAAGAGTTAGGTCTTAATTATATACAGTGTTCCTATTGTATATATATGAGCCATTTGGAACCACAAATGGGCCAACATTTAATTTTATTCTATGTTAGAGTTTAATGTCATGTATTTATTTTAAATTATTTTACTTCTTTTGATAAATGTATACAAGTTTTCTAATTACTTATGCTTTTTTTGTTTTCAATATGTGAAATAGTATTACTTCTTTTAATTAATAAATATTAAACCTTATCAAATATAATAAAAAGAGCGTTTTTGATTTGATGCTTAAAATAGATCATAAATCATCTCCCTTGTCATAGATCATGATGTTATGGATCATCTCTATTGTTAAAACCAAGCTCCAAACCATACTGAATTAAATGTCTTACTAGGTTTGTTCTTGTCCTAGATTCGAAATCGCATTTCGGTCATCAACATTTAAAGAAATGAACTGGTTACCAGTAAACCTACAAGTTAAGTACATTATTCTTTGCAATCCGGTTTTCTTCAAATTTTTATGTCGCCATGTGAGACACTTATCACACGAGACACTGTCCGTATTAGACAAGGTTAAGTCTCATGCGCGAGTATGCTGTCCCGAATGGAAAACGGTTTTTGGACCAAGTCATTCAAGGTGGGTAATAAAATATACAAACATGGTTCATGTTTTAATGTAAATATAAACATCACTAGATTTAGAGACATCTACGGACTTGAAGAAGACGGCAATAAATATAAATGCAAAAAAAAAAATAAAAAAAATAACCAAAAACAAATTGTGTGTAAGACATTGAAAGAAAACCTTAAAAATATCACAGTTCTAGGTTATATAATTTCTCACATTCAAGGCACATATAAACGTATCCCCATGTAATAACCCTATCAAGACTTTGCAATCAATTTGTTCTTGGGAAAGCGAAAAAGAACACATTGTCAGTCTTACACGTAGTCTATCTTCTTTATATGCTTATGTTTTTAGCAAAGGCAAACGTAACCAAACTTCAATTTAACTTTCAAACAGGCAAAATGATGAATCATTTTACTTATTAAACCTGGAACGCTCCAACACATTCAGTGACTAAACAAACATCTGATCATCTGAACTTGCATACTTCGAATACGATAGTTATTCCACTCGTCCATTCGTCAAACCGTGCCCACGCTGTGTCACAAACTTGCAATGGTAACCGTAATCACATTATATAAAATGCGTTAATAAAGAACTACTCCTCCGACAGTTGTTCCACGGTGATCCTCTTATTGGCGATCAGTTTGTCCAGTTTCACCACGTCCCGATAGTGGGGCCGCAGGGCGGGTTCCAGTTCCGGTGGGAAGTACTCCGGCGGCTCCTCCTCGACAGGCGGCGGATGTATGGTAAGCTCCACCTGGCGGTAGAGGTCCAGCCGCCGGATCGCCCGTAGCCCCTGTTTCAGATCCTCCGCACGCGCACGCGTGTGGTGCCGGCGCCATCTAGCGAGCGCCACGCCGGCTATGTCCCTCTTAGGGCCCCGCGGGCCCTCGATGGCGATGCTGGCAATGTCCTTTTCAATCGTCTCCGCGCCGCGGGCCGGAAAGAATGGCAGCGCGCGGTAAAGCTGCATCCAGTCCTGACCGATACTCTGCACCACCACCTCGCACGATTTGTCCAGGGCACCTAGAAGTAGAAGCAAGTTTATTTGATAATTAATATGTTTAAACTTTGTCAAATGTGTACCTGTATATTATTGTGTCGCCGGATGATCCTTATGCTTAGTAGAACAGATATTAAAATCGGCCCAGTCTGTGATGGATGCATATGTATTTGCACTCTCCGAATACAAGTTTCAAGTGGGCGAGTTTTCGAGACCCAGGGAACAATTTAAATCCGAATGCAACAGAAAATAAGTATTTGTCATATGTTGAAACAGGCTAAGGTCAGAATCTTTTAACGTCTACGAGTTATATCGTCTTTATTATACATTTGTTTTCACGAATCCCTTAATGATGGCAAAGGTCAATAGGTGCTGGTACGAAAATGAAATGATTTTCCTTAAATATTCGTTATTTTATTCTCTGGCTATATGATAAACTGCATCGCTGATATCAAGTTAGTAAAATATGTTAATAATCTAGCTTTCTTACCGTCCGTTCCATTCGAAATGCTCGGCAACTTGAGTTTGTGGTTTCTGGCAGTGATCGGCAAGTCATAGAAGATCTTCGCCACCGAGTTGTTGCTGGTCTTGTGTAGCAGCAGCCCGCGGGAGATCTCCAGCGTCCGCTCCATTACTTCAAACTCCGCCTCCCGCTGTCCCTTAAGCACGCTGGTAACCTTGACCTCTTTGCCCTGCTGGTCCAACTCCTTCTGCACCTTCTCTAAGTGAACGCGTCTCTCCCGCATCCACTCCCGTCTCTGCTTCACCACAGACAGCTGCCGCTTCACCGCCGGCAAACTGTCCTTCAGAAACCGAATCTCCTCGTTCAGATGGTCCCACGTGATCGCCAGCGTTTCGATGACCTCATCCGTATCCAAAGGTTGTTTGCTGAGTGCATCGCGTCGGCCTTCCTTAAACTCCATATCCATTTCTAGCTCGTTACACTTATTTAACAGATACGTCTCCTCAATCTCGCTCGAGTCCTCCTTCTCTCTAAGATGCTCTAGTTCCGAAAACAGTTTTGTGTATTCCGTTTCAATCTGATTCAGTTTGAACAACGCGGAATGATATTGCTCACTGGCTTCCCTCANAACAGATTGTAAATGTGGACATGCAATAACAATTACGCATGGAAACGGTACGGGCCCATCATGCCCCTATGTGGGTTCTAAATAAACCTCAAATATGACTTGGCCCCATCTACTCCTTTCGATATCACAGACGGTTCATATACATCCTTAGTTACAATTACTAGTATATTTGATTGACCTTTTTTCTACTAGACTCAGGAAGCGAATTTTCCAAATTATGCTTTTTCCGGTTACCTTATCGAATTCTTTGGACTATTCCGTGTCCGTATCTGTAACCATTGGGAACATTTCGGTGACTGATCGGAATCTCAAATCAAACACTTTGGAGTTGAAAGTTTTCAAATTTTGACACCGAGTGTTCCACTCGGGACGATTTCGGATTGTTCACCCAATCATCTGCAACCATGCGGAATGTTCTGGAACCCATCGATTGACTTAATATTTTCGGAAGCCTTCTGCCCAGAATCTTGATGTTTTAACAACTTAGGCAGATCCTGCAGAATGCAACATAACGAAAGATTCTCCATTCGAATAGAGAAGATCTGTCCCAGATCGTTACATTCAAATTCCGATTTTGCCAAAAACGATATCGTTAAACATTCGAGACTTCAGTGGAAGGCTAAAGGACTAAACTTAAGGACTAATGGATTAAAGGACTAAACTTGTAAAAATATTCGTTTCATTGCTGACTAAAAATTGCTACGTTATCTTAAACTGATGTTTATATAACTTACGTATTGGGAATAACAATCCGTATTAAACCATGTTTACAACAGTCGACAGTTGCGCTTCTCTTGTTTAGAGTGTTTAATGTAAACAGTCCTGTCACATCACAATATCAATTAACAACACGTGGGTCGAATGTGCATGCTGGCGAGGTCAATTCGTAGTCCGTTTCTCTACGACGTCGGGTATATGTTTTACTACGAAACATTGTGTCAATACACATGCCATCGAAGTAGATATTACAGAAACTTCGTTGAGTAACCTATACATTATATTTGTAAGTCGTTGCACAACCAATACATACTCTGTGCAAAACCTATACATAAAGCGACTTGTAACCTTCGAAACAAAGCATTTGAATGATTAAAATATATGTTCGTAACCTGTTTTGTACTTTAAAATGTGTAATGTACAGTGTATCAAAGTAGCATGTAATTTCATTTAAGTTCAGTTACTGTAATTGGCCATTTCAACAGAATAACCACCTTATGCATTACTTCAAATCAATATATTTCGATTTTAGCTCAAAATTGACACAATGTTTCGTAGTAAAACATATACCCGACGTCGTAGAGAAACGGACTACGCTTTGACATCGTCAGCCCCAGTGTTAATGGTCAAGATGCCTGTTATGGGTGCTGTGAACAGAGGTCAATGCGTCTCGTCAGTTGTCAATTTATTTTGGGATTCTTTTAAGATTAATTATATCCACCGCGCTTGATTGAATTTGGAATTCATATATTATGTTTAAGACACGTGTGCAGCACCCTGTATGTAATGTGTAAAAAATAGTTTGTATACATGTATACCGGTACTTCATACAGTTTGCACATTTTGACAGAATATAGGGTCGATGTTTACTTACTATTTTCTGATTTTTACACTAGTTATAGATATTAGCATCATTTTTATACTATGATTATTTATTAAGATTGGTTTTTGACACGAACGCCACTCAGAATGCGCCCCTTCCTCCAACTCCCCACTTAGGGAGGAAAGGAACGTTCATCAATGACAGAGGCCAAATCGCTCTGATTAGCAACAGCCTCTGCCCGCTTCGCGCTCAGAAGGGGGCGCTCTGTCTCGTCCTCGTGGTGTTCGGTCCCGTCAGTTTAACCTGACGTCCTGGCGACACTTTCTATAGAAATGATCCCTAAGAGTAAGGTCTTAACTCGAAATGCTGTTACTATTGGTTTTATATGAGCCATTTGAAACCACGAATGGCCCAACATTTAATTGTGTTTTAGGTTAGGTTTCAATTTATTGTCTGTATTACATTGAAAACAACATGTGCTTATTTTTGATTACATGTATTTGGTTTATGAAACGAACGCCACTCAGAATGCGCCCCCTTCCTCCAACTCCCCACTTAGGGAGGAGAGGAACGTTCATCAATGACAGAGGCCAAGTCGCTCTGATTAGCAACAGCCTCTGCCCGCTTCGCGCTCAGAAGGGGGCGCTCTATCTCGTCCTCGTGGTGTTCGGTCCCGTCAGTTTTACCTGACGTCCTGGCGACACTTACTATAGAAATGATCCCTAAGAGTAAGGTCTTAACTCTGAAGGGTGTTACTATTGTATTTATATGAGCCATTTGAAACCACGAATGGGCCAACATTTAATTTTATTTTAGGTTAGGTTTTAATTTAAATGTATACATTTTAAATTATAATACTTGTTTTTGATAAATGTATACAAGTTTTCTAATATTATATGCTTTTTGAGTTCTTAATATGTGAAATATTGTTACTTGTTTTTAATTATTTAAGATTAAACCTTATCAAAAATAATAAATATAGTGTGTTTGAGTTGATGCTTAAAATAGATTAGAAATCATCTCCATTGTCATAGCGCATAATTGGGAAGTGACTTCCCCTACTTAACCGCAACTTGCTTTTATGATGATTTGTATTGCACGACGCCAAGTTATTTATTTTCAATTGGGTTTCTAATACCAAGGGATACGCCTTATCAAGCATGGTAAGGCATGTTTACATTACCGTTAAAACTATACAATGTTCAAGCAGCATACATGTCATGCAGCGACATCTTTAATACTTTATTTGTGTCGCGCTCTGGAAAAACGGGGCTTTATGCATGTGCGTAAAGTGTCGTCCCAGATTAGCTTGTGCGGTCCGCTCTAATACGCTCTGCTTCTTGATTGACCGAGGGATATTAAGTAAGAATTCATGTAAGGTTTCGTGTCCGATTCCGGAAGGAAATTCAATGAATCGACACATTATTAAAGCAGTTACACGCAGGCTGTTTTCGACGTGTCATATTTACCGCTACATGTTTACTTTTGTCGTCATTTCCGATATTAGATCAAATAAACGTTGCTTTATGTACCCAATTCAAGAAGTTTTTTTTAGAGAGAAGTGTAATTTGATTCGTTTTAAGTTGGCTCATCAATATTAATGAAAACGAAATTAAAGCATAATCGTCAGCATTTTTTTCCATATCATAAATGTATATGTCCATGTATAAAGCAGTGGCAACATAATATAAACCGGTGACATTTTTCGCATGTCCTTTAATTTTAGATACATACTTTTTTTATTGTCTTCTCTCAAACGACAATGCCCAGAGGTTTGGTATTTTATATGTAACATTTTATGATGGCTTTTTATACAGTTTGTTTAAAAAATGTCGNAAAATGGCCCCCCCCCCCCCCCACAGAAGATACATTGTTCCCCTTATATCAGATAGTGAAAGTTTAATAAAACTTCTTCTCACAAACTATAAAGTTGCATGAAAGCAGTGATATTTGGTCTTTATCATTATGTAGTGGTCTCGTACAAAGTTGTCTCAAAGTATATCCAAGTCAACGGCCTAGGTGGTCACTTGGTAAATATACACTTAATAGGAAAACGATTTCATAAATCTTTTTCTCTGAAACCACAACGTCAGGTGGTTTGGTATCTTGTATTTAAAATCATATAGCGGTCTTCTACCAAATATATTTAAATATTGACTACGTGGTCAAAATTGGAAATGCCCTCCTGGTAACCGGTTTTACCGGGATTTGAACTAGCAAAACAAGTTGCACTAAGATCAAATCTTAAATATCAAAGACTTATCAAACTGCGCTAGCGTATTGACAATACAGTTTCAAATGAGCCTCGCTTTCACATACTTTGAAATAATGGTCTAAGGGGGATAACTCGAACTATGGTGATCACGACTGACTGACTGAAATAATGTGCACAGACCCCATACGGTCCTCTATCCACACACCGAGTTTCATCAACCTTGCGTTGAGGCAGCCCAGATTTAAGTTTTCATTTGTTTCTTAAACTATAGCAAACACAATTTTTGTCAGAAAAAAAATTAAATAAAGTGGATATTCCCCAAATGACCCTCTATCCAAATACCGAGTTTCATTTACCTAGCACAAGTACTTTTTGAGTTACGGACGAACTCATTTAATCACGACCGGAATAACGTCTACCGTTTTATCCCTACGCCTTTCTACGGAATACCGTTAAGCCATCGTGGCTACACATTAAAATCCAGGGGGCGACAATGCGATAGTGCGATAGTACGATGGCGACAATTTGATAGTACGATGGCGACAATGTGNGTTAGGTTTTAATTTAAATGCATATATTTTAAATTATTGTACTTGTTTTTGATAAATGTATACAGGTTTTCTAATACTATATGCTTTTTGTTTTCAATATATGTGAAATATTGTTACTTCTTTCAATAAATAATTAGCAAACCTTATCAAATAGAATAAAGCGAGTGTTTTTGATGTGATGCTTTAAATAGATCAGAAATCATCTCCCTTGTCATAGCGCACATAATAAAGGAAGTGACTTCCCCTACATAGCTAAAATCAGAGCGGCGAGTTTGTTAAAACTTTTATGATTTTTACTGCACAACATCAAGTTATTTAGTTTCAAGGTGGGTTCTAGTACCAAGGAATACACCTTACCGTACAATTGTCAAGCAGAAATTATGTTAGGCACCGACATCTATAATACTTAATTTGCGATGCGCTCTGGGAAAAACGGGGCTTTATTCAGTCCGCACAGGCTAATCATGGAAGACACTTCCCGCTTTTACGGTATTTTTCGTTTAAAGGCAGTCTCTTCTTAGCAAAAATCCAGTTCAGGCGGAAAGCGTCGTCCCTGATTTACCCACATGCATTAAGCACCGTTTTCTCAGAAAGACTCATTTCAGTTAATGAGCAATGAGCAATGAGCATTCACGTCGTTGGTCATCGTCGGAAACCACGTCCACTCAAATACGCTATGCTTCGATCTTGATTGACCGAGGAATATAAGCTAAGACAAGACTCGTCGTACTCATACAATGTGTAGGTTTCGTGTCTAATTACGGAAGGAAATTCAATCAATGAATCGACGGGTAATTTAAACAGCTACATGCAGGCTGGCTTCGCCGTGTCATATTTACCTGTTCGCTTGTATCGTCATAACCGATATCCGATCAAATAATCGTTGCTTTCTGTACTTAATTCGAGGAGTTTTTAAAAGAGAAGTGTAATTTGATTGGTTTTAAGTTGGCTCATCAATATTTATGAAAACGAAATTAAGGTAAAAACGTCAGCAATTGTTTTCACATTATATAAAGCAATTGCAACAGAATATATACCGTTGGTTCCGACTTTTGCATTTTTTCACATGACCTTTTTTTAAAAATAAATACTGTTCATAGCCAAAACTCAGTCTTAACTCTCATAGCTGAACTTATCGTTGCATCGTTGATAAGACAGTACATAATTGTGTCGTGTTTTGAGGAAACTGGGCAAAATGCTTGTGCGTAAATTGTCATCCCAGATTAGCCTGTGCAGTCCGCACAGGCTAATCAGGGACGACAATTTCCGCTTTTATGGAATTTTTCGTTTAAATGATGTCTCTTCTAAGCGAAAATCCAGTTAAGGCGGAAAGTGTCGTCCCGGATTAGCCTGTGCGGGCTGCACAGGCTAATCTGGGATGACACTTTACGCACAAGCATTTTGCCCAGTTTTCTCAGAACACGCCACATTTCATCAAACAACGCATATACATAAAACATGACTAAGCTTGCGCCATCGCCATTGA
>VMBQ01000898.1:64708-111029 GCA_007657795.1 Dreissena rostriformis | reverse complement strand
ATATGTGTCGTGTTCTGAGAAAACTGGGCATAATGCTTGTGCGTAAATTGTCATCCCAGATTAGCCTGTGCAGTCCGCACAGGCTAATCAGGGACGACAATTTCCGCTTTTATGGAATTTTTCGTCTAAATGATGTCTCTTCTAAGCGAAAATCCAGTTAAGGCGGAAAGTGTCGTCCCGGATTAGCCTGTGCGGGCTGCACAGGCTAATCTGGGATGACACTTTACGCACAAGCATTTTGCCCAGTTTTCTCAGAACACGCCACAATTGTGTTGCTTGTTTGTAAATGTCTATGTTGCGCAAATCCACAACGTGCATACAAATAGAACAAATTGAAATAAATGAACGATGTATATAATAACTATCATATCCAAAAACCTTATCCGAAAACAAAAAAGCGATTCGTCTGAAAATGGTAATAACGATAAGCGTTTGAGCCTCGCTCTGGGAAACGGGGTTTAATGCAGTCTGCACAGGCTTATCTTGGACAATACTTTCCGCTTTTATGGCATTTTTCGTTAAAAGGAAGTCTCGTCTTAGTGACAATCCAGTTTAGGCGAAAAGTGTCGTGCCTGATTAGCCTGTATGGATTAAACATGCTAATCTGGGACGACATTTTACACAAATGCAACAAGCCCTGTTTTTCCCACAGTGAGTCCTCGTTGGTAGAATCACGAACAATTACATATATGCGTAGATATGGTGAATAAGTGGTCTGATTGCGATACTTGCACATTTGCATTTCAATAAGCGTTCATATTCAAAATTACTCACCGGTTTAACTATCATAACTGATATAAAAAAAATCTTAAGTGTACCGTTGTCTTAGCTGATACGGACATCTGGATTACGGAACTGTAGAATGCTGGGCTTATCACAGTTTAAAAATAATCTTTACTATAATTTAAAAATAAAATCGAAGCCGTGTACATATAACTATATTTACTTTATTTTGTTCGAGTGAATAAACTGTGTTTGGCGGGTTTTTAGGGCAGTATGTTCAATAAAGTGGTAATACGATTTCCGCGTGCACTGTATTGTAAGTTTGGTCATTCGGTAAGCAGGGAAGATATCGAACGTCTATATTCGAAACAAATATTTTTATATTTGTATTGCATATATATCTTTTTTTTTTATATATGACGGTTACCGTATATTAAGTTGTGAATTGATAATGATTGCATATCAATACGTGTTTCTATATTTTCAATGAGATTTCTGTGTGCAGAGACTGAGTCTGTGACAGAGGGTAGCATTGGCTCCGGACATTAAGAGTATACATGTATGGTCTGATTATTTCTCCGATATGTGTATGTGGCAATGTATTAACCATTTAACTGAAATGGCTGTTTACGGGGAACGAATGTTGGGTGTATGCGATAGGCCTACATAAATAATAAAATATTCTGCCTGTCAGAACACCTAAACAACGTTGTTTGTTTTATTCTGGATGGATAGTTGATCAATACTTGTTTTGGTATACATGAAATATTATATAAAACATAAAATTATTGACATTACATATTAAGAGACTGAGTCAACTTCGACCAATAATTATGTATAAACGTACCGAAATGATTCTCGCTCAAATATCAATTTCAACCATGCCAGAGACGTAGAAAACATGTTATCTACGTCTCTGACCATGCGTGTTTCAGAACCATAACGACAATCGCCGTTCGTCATGAATGTGTCGCCGGCTTATTCCGACGACAACAACGAAACGAACAAAGGTTTGTGTTACTTAAAACAGTGTTATTTCTACAGCACTTTAAAATTGTATCACCCATTTATGTACAGCTGAAATTTCTATTTAATTAAGCTGGGGGTAAATATATTTTTCCGTGGGGAAATACAATGTTATACGAGAAACAGTCTCTGTACAGTCTTGCGAATGAAATAACGCGTTACACAAAATTAATGTTCACTGAAAATGAATGTAGGGGAGTTTTCATTAGATATAACATGAATTTTACAATTTTCTGTATTGCAAAATTTGTATTGTGACATTAGTCCACCATACAGGACCATTGTGAGTATGTTTCTTATTACATCGTGCCTTTGCAAGAGAAAGTGTTGGGAAGCTCTAGTAAGGGGAGGCACTCGGGCATTATCCAAAATATTACTTGTTAAGTTTGCCTACCTTGTACAGTGTTTAGCAAACATTTCACCGGTTATTCATGTTGACAATCTTGAAGCGTCAGCGCGTGTTACGGTCAGTTTCCCTGACTTTCGAATCAATAAGTACACATACGTCTGACCTGTTCCTAATTAGACCCTGGTCACATACAAACACGAGTTAAACGTATAAAATATTCACCGAATATTGACTTGGAAGAACGGAGTAGTAAATTCAGCTCTCTTTGTTTTGTGGTATGCAAGATCTGATATTCGTAGCCTGTGCACACTCAATATATATAATCTGGATACGTTATGAAGTATAATGTAAGAAGTTATGAAGAAAATTATATATTGTTTGTAGACAACGGGCCCTGGTCTTATTTTCCCAAAGGCTTTCCACAACATCTGACATGTACATCTCTCATAAATAGTACGGCAGATAATGTTACAAAGTGTAGTAATGGTCCATGAATTGTAATTGTTGGGTCACATTTCATACTTATATTATTGTAACAAGATTGGAGTTTGTTATAAATAACCATTGTTATTTTGGACCGAAAACCCTGGTGAATATATGTGTATTACTAGTTCCATTAGCTTACAATTACTGTTGATAATTTTAAATGTGGTTTTATTCAAGTTTTAATATTCAATGTAGCGTGAATTCTGTAATCCTTGAAATATTATACCAAATGAGTAGACACAAGTACGAGCCGCACATAGAACTGGTGTATAAACAGTCTGTAGATCAGATCCACACAGAATGTGCATGCAGATACTAAATCAACACAGCACAAAATCGGTTATCATTACAACATTTTATTAGACATTTTTCATCAATATGTGCATTCTCAAATATTTAACTGTTTTTATTGTGTGTTTCACACAACATGAAATAGCTACATTCACACAACATTATGTGTAACATAACATTTATATTACCAAATGTTAGTACTTATAAAATGATTACTTAACAAACAATTCAAATCATCATTATGTATTAATATTTGTTTAGTTTGTGAAGTTGAATGTTTCGCTGTTTTCAACAGTATCACTGCGGTCAGTAAACCAACTCACACTTATCCTGGGTTAGCTGGTTTACCAGTACTACTGTAAACCAACTCACACTTATCCTGGGTTAGCTGGTTTACCAGTACTACTGTAAACCAACTCACACTTATCCTATGTTAGCTTGTTTACCAGTACTTCTGTAAACCAACTCACACTTATCCTAGGTTAGCTGGTTTACCAGTACTACTGTAAACCAACTCACACTTATCCTATGTTAGCTTGTTTACCAGTACTACTGTAAACCAACTCACACTTATCCTAGGTTAGCTGGTTTACCAGTACTACTGTAAACCAACTCACACTTATCCTATGTTAGCTTGTTTACCAGTACTACTGTAAACCAACTCACACTTATCCTATGTTAGCTTGTTTACCAGTACTACTGTAAACCAACTCACACTTATCCTATGTTAGCTTGTTTACCAGTACTACTGTAAACCAACTCACACTTATCCTGGGCTAGCTGGTTTACCAGTACTACTTGTAAGTGCACATAATTATGCCAGTAAGAGACAACTGCCCTACTTGAATCAGAGAAAGGGGGAGAATGTCTGTAGAAAGGATTTCATGACCATTCCCCACTTACATGGCAGCGCCAGGGATCTAAATTGCCATCCTCAGATTTGTAATCCAGGGCTTTACCAACTGAGCTAGTCGACTTTAACCCATTTATGCCTGGTTGACTCTCCCATCCTTCTAAATTGGATCAATTTATTTCCAAAATTAGGGATGTCTAGTATATTTATTTCTATATTTAGAATATTTCTTACAGAAATTCCTTTAAGCAAACAGTGCAGACCCTGATGAGACGCTGCATCATGCAGCATCTCATCTGGGTCTACGCTGTTTGCCAAGGCCTTTTTTCTAAAAGCTAGGCATAAATGGATTAAGAACACCTAGAGTGGGGGCTCTGTATTAATGTGCTCTTAATTTGCTTGCATGAAAGTCTATTACTATTTTTCTGGATAAACAAACAACATTTTTTTTGTATTGTTCATTATTATATTTATATAATAACATGTCTTATGTGAATGATTCAAAGTTATTATAATTAAATTATCAAATGAATATTATTATATGTATTACCACTCATCATTATTGTTTATCAAGCAATTAAGGCACAAACTTAAAACTTTAATAACACTTTATGATAAATGCTGACATTTGAACAACAACAAAGGCACTTGACTGCAACTAATTACAGCACACACTTGTTACTTTAAACACACTTTATGAGACATGTAAATACTGAAGTTTGAACAATAACATGGTAAAGGTACTTGACTTCATCAGTAATAATGACTATACAGTTAGGCATTTGCAAAGGCATTGATTCAATAGAAATGAACAACAAACACAACATTCAAACAAAGTTCTAGCCCATATTACAATTGTTTGATTTACATGCATAGCGTGTAGCATGGATTGGTACGTCTCCATGTTAATACTCATGAATGTACCATTATAAACATACTTATTAACAAATTAACACCACAACAAACATTCTTTAGTTTTTGGTGTTTAAAGACAGTTATCTGATATTTTTTTACCATGCATCAAAACAATGTTTCAAAGTCTAGTGTTTTCCCAGGCCTCCCTTTTGAAACGCCAGTGTGCTTAGTCAGTTTATAAATTATGAGCCAGATAAGTTAACAAATATATATTTAACCCTTTAAGTGCTGGAACCGAATTTTGAAGGCCTTTGCAAACAGTTTGGATCCAGATGAGACGCAACAGAACGTGGCGTCTCATCAGGATCCAAACTGTTGGCTATTCTGATAGTATTCTTTGAAAAAAAATCCAAGAAAATGCTAATTTTAGAAATTCAGCAGACAACATTTTAGCAGACGACAAATTTCCCAGCATGCAAAGGGTTAAAATGTTGGATTTTTCTGTAACAGTATGAGCTGCAGCACTTGCCAACCAAAGTGAGAGCATTGTTTTTTTGTAATTAACGATTTATAAAATGTAATTTTATCATGTACACATTGTGTCAACTGTACATGCATTATCATGGAACTGACAATATTTAACAGATTTCAACAGTTTTAAGCAACATAACATCAACAACATCAACAATAACACACTAACACGAACTCACCACACGAAACAAAATGTTAATTAAGATATGCAAATAAATAAAATAATGAATTTGTGAATCCCTGATTTTTTTAATTCAAAGGTACATTATGAAAATAGATGAACAAACATTTAAAGTAGAAATCACTCAGTAAACAAAATTTATGTTTAAAGTGAAAAGAATTATTGCTTCCTTGAACCAAATTTACTATTCAGTATTGTCTTACTTGACTTTTGACTACTTGGGCTTAATTAATTGACAGAAAAAATAATTGAAAATTATTGTTTATATGGCTAATAAGACCTTTTTCCCAATTAGTTTTCAATATTTTAGAAAATATCTTTACTAAACAATTTCAAAGGTTGATAATAGGACTACATGTAGTAAGGAGATAATAGCTTGTAAACATCAATGTACTTGAAGTTAAATGGAATTAATATTTCTAATCTGTGATTATCTTATTTTTTAAACATGACACAAATAAAAGATTGTGGTAACAAACATTCATGTCTACTTATAAGATTAATGACAAATAAACGAATTATACATGGTTAAACAACGATTATTTTTAATCCTATATGTGCTCTGGTAGAAAAAAACAACATTTACTCTGAGAGTTACCACATGTAATAAAATAAATACAGATTTGTCTTAAAAAAAAAGTCCCTTTTTTATTATCAATATTTGCATTTTATTTATTTTCCTCTTAAATTTCCTAGAGTCATTGATAAATTATAACATGGTTCACTTAATCAAAATAGAATATATCTTTCAGTCAATAAAAAACAGCTTTTAGCAATACAAAAATACATGTAAATGTTTACACAAAATTACAAAAATAGAAACAAGATCAACTATCTATTGAGGTATCATGTGTCATCGCAGAGGTTCCCTGGCCTCGTGACTTCTTATCAACGAAGGTCCGTCTATCAAACCAATCTGAGGGGGCTGCCCAGTCTGGTTTCCTGCCAGGGACTTGTGCAGGTGGACCTCGTCCTTGAAGGCCAACAAGCCGAGCTGGGCATGCGAGGCCTCGTTAAGCGCCTTGGAACGTATACAACTTCGGTACTGCTCGGAGTTCAGCTTCGGGTCGCACTGCTTGGCATGCCACAGGTGGAAAATTCCCGGATCAGTGGCCCGAATAACCATGTAGTCACTTTTTACGAATTTTTGATACAGAAACACGTCTTCGCCACCCCACCCTGAGATGTATTCGTCAAAGCCATTCACTGACTTAAAGTCTGATCTATACTGGCATGTCATGCCATAACCAAAGTCTCGCCAGAACCCTGTGTTTCGTGATATGACTAGTTGTTCTTTCTCTGGCGGAATGGCCATGTCCTGAAGGCTGTAAACAACGTTGGGATTGTACAGACTGAACACAATGGGAAAATACACCCTCTTCCCTTTCTCTGTGTTAAGTCGGCATCGTTCCAAGAAATCTACGTTAAACACGATATCGACATCACAGAGGAACAATATAACATCTTGAGTCTTCCAACTCAAGACTCCCACCTGCAAACCTCTCCCTCTGGAAAATTCTTCCTTCAGAGTAACGAGCTTCATGTGTTTGTAGCGATAAGTTTTGGCAGTGGAAGTCATAAGATTTTTCACATCTTCGAGCCCATCCTGACCGAAGTAGACCACTGTCAGAAACACTCGTTGGTCCTGATTTATCACAACACGTATAAAGCGAGACAAGAATTGCTGGAAGGCGTCAATCCTACCAGATAACGGCAGCACCAAATTAATCCAGGTGTCGGAAGTGTTTTTGGACGACTCCTCAACATTGTACAAAGTTGTGAACGGTCTGATGACTGTAATTTTTGTATAGGAGGATCTTTTAGAATAATCAATATCTCTGAAATATAGCTCGTACTGTGTGCCCGTCAAGGGCTCAGTGCGATACATCCCTTCTATGAAATCCTCCAATTCATACAACTTCATGCCAGTAGTCCTATGTTTGTTTAATTCACCCATTGCGTACAAGATTACATCATAAATATCCTTCCTCTTATATCCGATCGGCTTTTCAACCACTCTTCGACCTAAACCGGGCTCGACGAGGAAAATCCTGTTTAACGTAAATTTAGTAAACGGAATAAGTTCGTACTCCGATTTTAAAGCGACACCTTTCAGAATTTCAGCATTGTTCAAAATGTCTGTCATTATTTCAGAAGTATTTGAGTGGACGTTGGACATGTTCAGTTTCGGATTCTTCTCCGTGCTATTTTTAAATTTCTGCAGTGAGCGTATCAGCAGCGTTTGATTGGAAACCTGACTAGTAAGATTCTTAGCCTTCTCACTGGTTGACGCAAGAAGATTCTCGAGGTTGCGTATCCTCTCCTGTAGTGACACCACCTCTTCCCGGTGAGACCTCAAGGAATCTCCATCGATCTCGCTCGGCTGCTTGCTCGAGAACTCGACGTGGCGCTCGCTTCGAAACTGAGCGTCCATGTAGACCCCGAATTTCGCCACGTACATCATGGACATCATCGATAGACAGAAGAGGAGAAAGATGACTCTGGGCATCTGGTTACTCATCCTGTTATACATTCTCTTCATTATTTCCACTGCGATGAAGTCGACACATACGTGGTCATGTAATATCCTCAACTGTCCAACCTGTTACCATTTTCCCCCATTAAATGCTTACCAAATATACTGCTCAAATGATGTTTTAAGCATGGTCATTTTTTTCAGTTTTGATTGCCCCCTTTCAAACCATCTTTTTAACATCAAACACTCATTTTGTTTTAATTTATTAAATTCCGAAACAAACCTTTAAACAGTGCCCCCATTTATTTAAACACCTTTCATCTTTTATCAGGGTTCAAACAAAGGTAATTTCAAACAATCTTCTTTTTCATCTGTTGTAATAATTGTAAAAGGATCTCGTGCCAATGTGATAACATATAATCCGCCAGAATATCAGCACAATCCCTGTTTCAGTGTATTATAACCAAACAAAAATTACCGGTAATCTTAATTCAGCATTTATTATCCTGGCTGGTTTCAATTTGCTTCTTGTTGTTGTATTTTTCTATTCAACAAAGAAATAGTCCTTCATAGTCCTTCACTTCTCCAAAATATTTCCTTGATTACTTTTCAAAAATATTTTAAAGAACAAACAGCTTATTGTTACAATTGTTGTTTTAGTCCAATACTTTTGTCTTATAAGCGTGATCCTTCATTTTGATACCATCAGGAAGCTAAGTGCAGATTCAACTGTTTCTACCCATATCTCTGTTTGTCTCAGTTTGTAGTCCCTCTCTATTAGGTCCGTAACAGTATTTCACTTCAACGCCTTTTGTGTGACCGTTTTTCAACTGCTCTTTTATATCTGAAAATATACAAACATAGACTTTCATTGGAATATCTGGCAATTTCTTAGAACAATAGAAAATAACTATCTAACATGACTGCACACTTAGTATGTAATGATCAGCATGCTACAAAATACAGGTATATTGGTTTATATCAATTGAAATTGTGACTCGGCTGAGTTCCCGCCAGGCAATCTAATGCATACAACCTGAACACAACTGATAATTGTTCGGGTATTTCATATATTCAGGCATTTATCCTCCCACGAACTAGTTTAAATGAGCAGTGTTTTGGGAAAACTGGGCTTAATGCAAATGCGTAAAGTGTCGTCCCAGATTAGCCTGTGCAGTCAGGAATGACACTTTCTGCTTGTATTGAATTGTTGGATTAAAGGAAGTGTCGTCCCTGATTAGCCCTTCAGACACACCTTATCTGTGACAACATTTAAAGCACATATGCCTTAAGCCATGTTTTCCCAGAACAATGTTTAAATATATCGAAATGATCCTTTATTGTTAATTTGGTTGAAAATCTAGGGTTATTTTTCGAAATATTTTCCAAAGCAACAACTAAATAGAATGCAAACAACAACATAAAAATTAAACGACAATTTTTATTAATCTTAAGATTTTATTTGTCTTGGCACTCTATTACTAAACTATAAATTCTGTTATTACCGGAGGTTTTTTTTTCCATCTTTAAAAATGTCAGTTTTTCAAAGCAATTTTTAATTCCATATAAATTCCTTCACTTCAGCCCAAATGCAATTATCAGCAAATCAATTTCAAAATCAATATTCAATCAACACATGTAAACATACTTCCATAATACATTTGTCCAAATACAACAATTTACCTTTATTAGCACTAAATGCAAATGGCTCAATTAAAAAAATTACATTTCCTGGTGTAGTCCAAATTGAAATCTTCTTTTCAAGGTTATAGCAGAAAACACGTGCACTTTATACACAAAATAATTAACTCCATACTCAATTAGGCGCCACCAAGCTCCAAGGCATATATTCTTCTGGCTACCTCATTTTCAAATAGAATTAAAATGTAAAAGTATTTCACAAACAATTAAACCTGCCATGCTCCCAATTTTTTACCCAATAGGGCGCCACAAATCTCCAAGGAATATTCTAATGGCAAACTAATTTTCAATTGGAATTAGCATTTAAAAGTATTTCATGAACAATTAAACCTGAAGTGAGCCTAATTTATCTTGTACTAGTAATTACTATTTTCCCAACGCTCAACAGTATCCAGTTACATATGTCACTTGTTATTCCTCCATTATCATATTATTTACATGCACTAATATCCTCATTCCCCCACTATAATTGCCTTTAAAATGGTACACACACTTCTCTAATGACCAAATGAAAGGAACAGAGTCACTCTGTTAAAAACAACAACTTTCATAAGTGTCCCACTAAGTGCTACAATCAATGACTAAAACCACACTGAGCTCTCTTGTATACAGGATGTCAGATAAACTTTAAATTATGAAGGGTCCTTTAATTACATTACTGGCAAAATAAGTAAACATGGGCGATGGTCATATAAGTCATTGTTTGCATTGTGTTTTTATTTTCTCATAAATAGACTACCAATAATTTTTAGAGTTCAACAATGACCATTTATAAAAGACAACGGCAATGTTTCATTAACTGTGATATTAAGACTTTGGCAACGTTTATTGTAAAGTTTCATGGTATTTTTTTAGTGTTTTAAAATTATTTTGAGGGTAACTTTTAATGAATGTTATTAAAATAATCATAGTAAATACAATGTCTTAGCCTGCTTACAACTATTCTTTATTCTGATGAATAGGTGATAAACAAGCAAATTCGTTGAATTGATATCCCCCCAAATCGGACGGATGAACATACTGACAGATGGACGGACAGACAACACCAATTCTATATTACTCCGCCTTTGGTGGGGGATAATTATGAGAGAAGGAAGAACAGACAAGTCAGCGACTATATGCTCTCTCTTGTTGGAGCACAAAATCTCTCACCTGTAATTTCTAAGTACAATAATGTATACCTTATTCTGGAAAAAATGCTGGTCAGTTTAGGGGTTTAGCATACGACCTTACATGAAGCATTTGTGTAACCTTGACCCTTGATGTGAATAGTTTGACCTTACATGAAGTATATTGTGTGACGTTGACCTTAACCCTAGACATGAACCTTGACCTTAACCCTAGACATGAATCTTACATATGACACACAGCAAGGAAGAAGATGGAGAAGAATTATGGAAGGTTATTACAGAATCCACTGATGCATAGTCAAATAATGGCTAAATAATAAATATTTCTACAAATGTGTGACCTTTGATGTGTGACCTTGACTTTGGTCAAAAACACATAGGTCTTGCACTGCCTGATAATTGAGAACAATTACATCAGGACATTTTGAGAATCCTTTTAAGTATGGTAAAATCCTTACCAAATAAGGCAAATTTAATCAAAGTGTGTGATTTTGACCTTTGTGTGTGACTTTGACCATGACCCTAGCAACCTGGATCTTATATTTGACACTCAGCTAGATAATGGAGCACAATTGTGGATAGTCATTACAGAATCCCTTGATGCATAGTAAAGGAATAACTAAATTATGAATAATTCATCAAATTTATGACCTTTGACCTCAATGTGTGACCTGGACCTTAGCCCCTAGGGTTATGGGTGTTGAATGTGAAGCACCCCCAGATGATTGAGAACAACTATGGCAAGCTTTATGGCTCTGGCTCATGTGTTAATGGAGATAAGCCCCTTATTAACAGATGGTGTACAATGCCATTTGGCGTGCATCATCCTCTTATCCATATATATATACCCATACAAAGTTTCAATGAAATCCGCCAAAGCACTTCCAAGATATGGCTCCGGACACAAAAGTGCCGGACGTACGGAAGGACAGATAAGACGGACAACACCAAAACAATATCCCTCGGCCTATGGCAGGGGCTAATAAAGTTCTCTATTATGTTTCATTATTGCTTCTATTATACAGACTTATGTTTCTTGTTCAAATATATTTGTTTCCTTTTTAATATAATGCATGGCCAATTTTTCTTCTACTTCAAAACTGATTCTTATGACAAATATTTTTTTATCGTGTAATTGTAATGTTTTTATAATTGCTGAACATAATGTACTGTATGGATTTTATCATTCGTCGAGTTCGGTTTAAGATTAAAAATTATTTCTCGATTAATAGCAATATAATTATTTGCACTTGAATACCTCTGATTGTGATAATACATGTTTTAGAACTCAAAGAGCATGTCTTTGCTCCCGTCAAACACTCAAATGAAAATGCCAAGCACGGATTAAGAAAAACATGTCCTAATTACTTCTGAATTAATCAAACAAAATACATCAAAAGGCTATGAACAGACTTGATTTTTTTTATCATTTTGTTGACGGATGTTGAGGTCTTAATATTCATCAACATGAACAAGACTATAATTAACCCAATCTTTTGTAAAGCCACCAAGAAAACAGCTATGGAAATGGTAATTAGTGAATTATTAATGAAATTACCTTGCATAATTAAACTATATAAAGATATCAGAAAAACTAATAAAATAAAACCCTATTAAATTTGTCCGTCACAACAGGCGCTAACAACACTTATATGTCAGTGTTTACTACCATCTTTCAAAATTTGATGAAGTTTCTTTTCTTTATTTTTTGAAATCCATGTGAACTCAACAGCTGCTGCCCATAATGATGACAGAAGGCTACTCAGATGTGACCAGGTAACAAAATATGAAGATTTGTACAAATCAGGCTCTCCTTGGCAAAACTGGTCTTAATGCATGTGTGTAAAGTGTCGTCTCAGATTAGTCTGTGAAGTCCACAAAGGCTAATCAGGGATGCCACTTACCGCTTTTATGGAATTAGTATTTTTTGAGTGAAGACAGTTTCTTCTTAACAAAAAATTCAGTTTTAGACGAAAAGTGTCATCCCTGATTAGCCTGTGCAGTCTGCATTAAGGCCTGTTTTCCCTGAGTGCAGCTTAAAATATAAAGGACACACACATTAATCCTGTACAGAATGCCAATATTGGTTTTAATTCTTTTGCAATATAATATATAGGAGTGTAGCCAATGGTTCAATTCTCCATTAAACTGTAGCCAATTTATTTAAATAATTGGATATACATGTACACAACTGTGCATTGGATCTGTACATAAAAAGATTCTTTTATTATGTCATAAAAGAGCAGTAACTGTATAATTTTGAGGCCAAAAGGCCACTTCTTAAATATTAATACTTTATGTGATATACGAAACTTCACACTCCATTGCATTAATCTAAGGTAGTGTGAAAACATGGAATGTACTATTCAGAAGCCACAATACTGACATCTTCATTATTCCGGTCACACGTTTGTTTGTTGGGATATGTCTGCAACAATCAAATCGCAATATGTTAATTCAACATTTTTAAGCTCAACATACTCTATTTGAAGTTTGATGACTTGGTTCAATCTTGGGTTTGTTCTATTTACAAACAAAAATGTAGTGGATAAGCAGTTTGAACACAAGTTGAAATGGTTTCACACATTTAAATGGGCGTTTTTTTTCTTGATTGGCCAATAATTTAAAATACAGATTATTTATGTGTTCATTTTTGCAGAAAGAAAGGTCTTTATATAAATAATCCATACATTTTTTATCATAGCATGGGTACTTATTACAGGGCAAACTGCCTATGTTTAATAGGCATTCTAATCAAAATAATTACTCTTAAAATATATTTTAAAACAGATTTTCACTTTCGGTAATACAAATAATTATTGAAAATTCAAATTCTTTTCTAATGACAAAACCTTGTTGTTTTCACATGTTTGCGTTGTCAATAGAAAGTCTAAGCAACCGCAATATTTATTTAACCCTTTTAGCGCTGGAACCAGATTTTGAAGGCCTTTGCAAACAGTTTGGATCCAGATGAGACGCCACAGAACGTGGCGTCTCATCAGGATCCAAACTGTTTGCTATTCTGATAGTATTCTTTGAAAAAAAATCAAAGAAAATGCTAATTTTAGAAATTTAGCAGACAACATTTTAGCAGTCGAAAAATTTCCCAGCATGCAAAGGGTTAATATAAGCCTTGCTCTGTGAAAACAGTGCTCAATGAAAGTGCGTAAAGTGGCATGGAGATTAGCCTGTGCACTCTGTATTGTATTCTTTGTTTAATTGAAGTCTCTTCTTACAGACAATCTAGTTTAGGCGGAAAGTGTAGTACAAAATCCAAGCCCGTGTGCATTAACCCTTTGCATGCTGGGAAATTTGTCATCTGCTATAATGTCGTCTGCTGAATTTCTAAAATTAGCATTTTCTTTGATTTTTTTCAAATAATACTATTAGAATAGCAAACAGTTTGGATCCTGATGAGACGCCTGTTTGCAAAGGCCTTCAAAATCTGGTTCCAGCGCTCAAAGGGTTAAACCCAGTTTCCCCAGAATGAGGTTCATATTGTTTTTCCTTGACTAATACGTACCATGCCCCATGACTACGAACACTCATGAGTGCAATCTTAGACTGAAACTCATATAGTTATCAAATGGAAATAAACACTAAAAAGTTACAAGCATTCTCATTGGTCAATATTTTTAGTTGAGAATAAGAATGTAACTAAAAGCGTTCACAATCCTCAATCTAGGATCTTATTATGGGTACGCTTTAATCATGTGATGTGAATTTTTGTTTACATTTCAAAATTTGCTGTGTTTGCTATTGTTACAAAATCATGCCATCTCACCAATGCGGTGATCAAATTAACAGAACATAACAATCAAAAACAAAAAATCATAATTTGCATGACAATGATTGAATAAACCTTAGAAGAAATGCAATCCTTCTCAAACTATGTTACTCAATTATACCATTATCATGATTGCCACCTAAATAGCATTTCACAGTTGCATGCAATTAACCTCGAACTCGGCATGTCTGGTGCCTTTGTTATAAGGCGCTTAAACGGTGCTAAATAACTGAAATCAGTCTACTGATCGGATATTGTATGCACAGTTTACGAGATCATAGTGCAATCAAATTTGACCTTGCAAAATGAGTACTATTCACAAAAACATATCTGTAAACAGAATGTCCCTATGGATGCAGTCCTGTAATGACCAATAATATTCCTCCCCCATTAAATGATGCTGAATGTAAGATAAAGAAAGAAATATTGCATGAATTAATTTACAAAATATTTTATTCAATATTATACATAAAACCTACACCAATAACAAGTTGGTTCTTAACGCCACACACAACAAGAGAGCCATGATGGCCCTAAAGCACTAACCTGAGTTCTAGGAAAGACAAATAACAAAACTTGACCTGGTAAACTAGATTTTAGACAAATTTGACCCAGATTCAAACTTGACCTAGGTATTAACCAGATAAACATGCTAACCAAGTTTCATCAAGATTGACATAAATGTAGACACAATTGATGTGACAATGTTTTTTAGATTTGACCTGGTGTCCTACTTTTAGGACGCATGCGACCCAGATTTGAAGTTGAACTCAACAGCTATTGTTAAGATAAACATTCTGACCAAGTTTTATAAGGATTCAGTCATAAATGTGCCATCTAGGGTGGGAACAAGGGTTTTCTAAGATTAGACCTGGTGACCTAGGTTTTGGATGAACAGGGAGACATACGGTACCACAATGAACACCATACACAAGGTGATCACAATAGCTAACCATAACCACTTCTTGCTCAGGCCTGCTAAAAATAAACACAAGCATTGAACTCTGTCCTGTTCCACCATACAGTAATTATTTGTTCAAACATCAGAGCCATGTTAAGTGCTTGCTAAATTAATGAGCCTAGCAGTTTGAAGTTCTTATACAACATCCACACTCATATTAATCTTTATTGTGGGATCATAGCAATTACCATGAAGCCACCAGCTGGGTGGTGCCTTTAGATTCAGACATCATCAGAAGCAAAAGTACGGTACTGGTACATAAAGTGAATTTTCCTAAGATGAGACTTCCACTGAACCAAAAATAGTATACAAGTGGAAAGTGTCGTCCCAGATTAGCCTCCGCAGACTGCACTTTATGCACATGCAATAAGCAATGTTTTCCCAGAGCAAGCTCGTATCATGTGGGAAACTCTAACTGATCCTTTCCTTAAATATTTTCTTGTTCTTAAGAGTTTTTAAGCCAAACCATTTTATTCGATGACAAAATGTTAACAGCACAACAAAGCAAACATTTTTTTTTCACTGTAATTGTATTCTTTCAATTGCACCGAACTAAACATATATGCATAATTAATGTATAAACATTTATTATTAAATAGCCATTATAACCTTAAGTACAAAACATGCTATTTAAAACAATTACATACTATCCTTTATTAAATAATCCTACAGGTAACTTGGGGCTCAATAGTAACTACATGTTTAATAGAGACTCGCCTAAGATAAATTAAAATATATATGTCACTTACATAGAAACAGTGCCGGAATAAAGTCCAAACTTTTATCAACTTGTTTCCAGTTCAATAAATCCCATTACTCCAATGGCAGTCAACAATGTGTCATGTCTCAAGCCCTGCCACACTGACAGTGTAACACTGAAATGCCCTATCACCTTTCATCACAAATTAACCCTCAACTTTGGGGCCACTCAACCACACACTCCACTCCTTGTTGACTGGTTCAAAATAATGCTATCAGTGTGGCCCAGGCAGATAACTGGTAAACCAACGAACTCAGAGTTAATACAAGCTACAACTGAAAAACATAATTCTGAATGGGTCCTTTTGAAGGGATTAATTGAAACTCATTTATGTTTTGAACCTAACCGTGTCCTTTGGCTAAAATACTTTATCACCTTTTTCAATTACCACAGCAAATAAATTAAGTTTTAAACAAACAGAACTGCTCTACATTTGACATGGTATTCTGTCTATGAGTGACCTCACAACAATGGGGCTTTAAGAAAGCTTTCACAAATTTTACTACTCAAATTTCAAACACTTGTGTTAAGTGAGCTTACAGACATTTCTCCTAAAGCTTGTTACACCAATAAACCATCACTTAAATGTTTTTGTTTTATTTTGCTTACCAAAGTTCAACCATTTCAAGAATCTTGCAAGACTTACGAAAAGGTTCCAAACAATGTCAACTGTATCAATAATGTTGAACAAACCTTTACCTCTAAACTGTTACCAAGATAAATACATTTATTTTTAAAAAGGCGTGTTGAAAGATGTGATATATAAAATTGCCTGTTAACAATACAAATAAGTTTATTTTTTAACAAGGCACATCACATGTGACATAAGCCCCGCCCCCCACAAGCTCTGACCTCGACTAACTTTTCACATTGAAGCCTAAGAATTATATTGGAAACACCTATGATCATCATGGGAATAATAATTTGAAAATAAACATAAAATCCTCCTAGGCATTCAAAGTCGCAGATTGGAAATTTAATATATTTACCTTCATCCTTGATTTGCAACCTTGACCTTTGAGGAGTGACAAGAATAATGCATAATCCAAAGTAATCTTTACATCCTCCAAGACATTAAAAAGTGACTGAAACAAGGCTTGTCACCGTAGAATGACATATGCCCCCTTTTTCCACATTTTTCGAAACCTAAACGCAAAGTGTGACGGAATTTCAGACGGACTAAAAATTATATTAAAATCCTTTCACGCATGTTAAGTTACAGGGCCTAAATTAAAATGTATGAACATTGACATGGAATTGTTACCTTGACCTTCCACCTAGGGGCATGAAAGTTGTGTGCAAAACACAGTCTGATGATGGGGAATAATTATTCAAAACTAAATTAAATCCTTCCAGGCATGTTAAAATTACAGAGCAGAAATTAAATGTATGTCGATCTTTGACCTTGAATTATGACCTTGACATTTGACATACATATAAGAGCAAGAGAGTTGTTTGCAATATATAGTCTGGTAATGAGGAATAATAATCCTAAGTTATATGTTAAAATCCTTTAGGCCATGTAAAAGCTACAGAGCAGACACAAAATCCAGAAGGACAGACCCAAACCTTCACTCACCCAATTTAACACCCACCCATCCACCAATGAACCCTGTGATTATTACGTGCCCTAAATTGGGGCCATAAATAAAAAAACTTAACAGCTTTTGTACACATTTTCATTACCTTTTTTCATCAAGAAACAAATGGATTGCCAAAATGAGTAAAACATGTATTGCTTATTCACAATTCCATTGATCATAGTTAATTGTTAGTGGCATTTTGTAGGCTTAGGATTCAAACAAAAACCCTAAATTTCCTGACTGCACAAAAAATCTAACAATTTTTAGCATAGTTGCAACGCAACTATGCTTATGTTAGAGCTACATTTCGAAAACCGACATGGAACAGTTGACCATTATGAAGCCTTACCTGATCAAAAATCAGACGAAATATCTATTTAATATAGGATATGGTAATTCTTTACAATTTTTTTTATTTAGAAACGTTTTCTAACGTTTTCTTCCAAGAATATTGCTGACACTGTTTTTAGTGAATTTTTCTAAGACCGTTTTACGTGAAAAAACCTTCTAAGAAACTAAAACAAATTCGTTCGTAAAACAATTCTGTTCTTGTTGATAGTGACCTCAAACCTACTTTCTATTTCCTTTGTTTACTGTTCTGGGAGAGGTTAAATGTTTACATTACTGAATTTATTAGGCCCTGGTTTGAGGATATGTAAAATTTCATTGGTTAATTATAAATAGAAATTTACATATTCTCAACAGGAAGTGGGGCATAAAGCACTTTCATTCTTTTAAAATGTGTAAAAAAATGGCGGAGTACGATGAATGTTTTCTGATTTATGACATGGATTCTGACCTGCCTTTCTATGGATTTGATGAAGTAGAGTTTGAAAGTAATAGAGATGTGCTAATTGAAATTAAAATGATTTACTTTGAGCCAGAAATTAACGTTACAAACTTACGAGAACGAGTCGAGCTAATGGTTTAAATGTGAAATTGAATTTAATGGATTCGCGCGAATTCTGGACGAGTGTTGTGTCTGTAAAATATTAAATGGAAAGCTGTAAATTTATCAAGTCGGAAAAGAAAACGGATGGTTGCATAATGGTATGCGTGAAATAATGTAATTCTACGTATTTATTTTCATAGTTATGTCCTTTTGTAACCATTCACATTCGTCACGATTTGGAATTCCCGTTTCTAAAAATAGAACATTTTGGTAGCATGAACCAACAAGGGAAACGACTCGTGATGTCACAAATCGTTAACATTCACTTCAGCACCAACTTCCCTGTATCTTGCAACTAGGCTTTCAACGCCATCGGCGCTCTCGTTTTATTTACCAATCACCTTATAATCCTTCACAATTGCACTTACTGAATAAGTTTTAAAGTAAGTTAAGAAAGCCAATGGAAATTTCTTAATGAAGAAACAAGAAATATCTTTTAACAAGTGATGTGTTTGAGAAACACTATGCCCCCTTTTGACCGATTTTGACCCATATATTTGACCTTTGACCTTGAAGGATGACCTTGACCATGACCTTTCACCACTCAAAATGTGCAGGTCCATGAGATACACATGCATGCCAAATATCAAGTTGCTATCTTCAATATTGCAAAAGTTATGACCAAGGTTAAAGTTTTGGGACAGAATGACAGACAGACAGGCCAAAAAAAAATATACCCCCTCTTCTTCAAAGAAGGGGGCATAAAAAGATGAAGGTGAAGAAAGGTCAACCCTGGGTTAGGCAGCTCCAATGAAAAAGTATGCAAGAGTGCATTGTAAAAAATAAACCCTTCTAAACCAATGCGTTTGAACTTACATTATGTTAAGCAAAAACGAAAACAGAACAGCAACAAACTTGAGCAATTAAAAACACAGAAATTATCAGTAACATCTGAGGGAGTGGGGAAACGAACTCTGATCATCAGAAGATAACATGGAGGCCAAACATTGTACAATCCAATAAGCCTTTGATTGATGTTCTCGTGGAGTGTAACCTATAATTGCACCTGTCAAACACTCCGTTACAGATGCAATCATTGTAAGCAATATCCAACAAAACATGCAATTACCCTGATTGCCCTCATACCAGTTTTTTTTAAATGTCTAGCTATTAGAAGCTCTTTCTAAGAAAACTGGGTTTAAAGCATGTGGGAAAAGTGTCGTCCCAGATGAGCCTATGCAGTCTGCACAGGCAAATCAGGGAAAACACTTTCCACCTTTACAGAATTTGTGCGTTTTTAGGAAGTCTCTTCTAAAGGAAAATCCAGTTTAGGCGGAAAGTGTCTTTGGTGAGTAGCCCGTGAGGTCTGCACTGGCTAATCTGGGACAACACTTGACCCACATGCANTGAACATTTTAACTCCTCAATATGCTCACATGTTAAAAGTCTCAAATTCAGTATGGCGTTTCTGGCAAACGTGGGTACCCTTGATTATGAAGCCGGAACTTTTCATTTTCACTGGTGACCCCCATTTTTTATTCTATTTTTGATTCAAACATACATTGAAGATAATTTCTATGTTCAAAGATTTTAATTTCCAACTGCCATTTTTTTTTAAATATTTATTTAAAAAAAGACCTGTGACTAGAGATGGTAATTTTTCTGGTTTTCCGAGGGATGATGACATCACTTGTTTGTTTATATTTTCTTTATTCCTTTTCTTACATGTTATAAACTACCATATTTGTATATAGTATGTATTTATCTATTAATAAATACTAAAAAAAGTGTTGTTTGTTAAATATTTTGATTAATAAGAGTAAAACTTGTAAATGCATGGTTCAGAAAAAATTGAAAAAAAAAAAATTTTGGGGTTGAAAACTTAAAAAGCAAAAAAAAATAAATATTGTGCGGTGAATTGTATTTTAACTTTGATTATCAATGCAAAATACCATAACACTAAGAAATATGCGAAGAAAGAACAGAAAATCAAAATGTCGTATTAGAGTGCTAATACCTTAAATTAAAGCAAAATTCGACTCCATGGAGATGGAGTTTGAAAATAATTCAGACATTACATTAAATCTCTTCGTTCTTTATTACGACATAAAATCAACACCTCTGAATGATTGTCAAAACTGATTTCTGATACCAAGATCTTTACTACCGGGTAATTTGTTATTGACCAAACTATTTATATTAATGTTAATATGCATAGAAGATTGTTATTTATTCCACTTAACCATCAAAGCAGTGGGAGCACAAGGGTAATATTTATTATCTTGGCTTATGACTGAAATAAAACATGCATCATTTGTTACCAAATATTTCGAAATATCAAACCAATATGTCTATGGAACATTTAAACATTTGATCTGTTATCTAATACTTTTAAAGTAATATATAATTCAGATATTTTTTTTTTAAATTTATAATAATCAGCATATTATAATATTATTATATACAATTATAATGGTCAGTTATAATATGCTTGTTCAACATAAATTCATGTGTTTGTTTTTTTTCCACCAGTCATCAACATCAAAACTTTGAGCTTGCATTGAAAGTGGAATTTTAAGCTCATTATAGGGTAAAAATATATACTTTTTAGCATAATTGGGCTGAATTTTGTCCAAAATTAGCCCATAAAAAATCACTGTATATTTTAAATTTACTTTAGCAGTTTAGAGTTTTTTTATACTGGGTTTCACATGTTCAGATTTCTCATCCTCTGTGAAACACCATAGGAGCCTTGCTCTGTGAAAAGGGGTTGTAATGCATGTGCGTAAAGTGTCGTCCCAGATAAGCCTGTGCAGTCCGCACAGGCTAATCAGGGACAACACTTTCCGCTTAAACTGGATTTTCCTCAAGAAGATCTTCCTTTAAATGGAAAATACAATTTAAGCGGAAAGTGTTGTCCCTGATTAGCCTGTGCAAACTGCACAGGCTTATCTGGGACGACACTTTTCTCGTATGCATTAAACCCCCTTTTCACAGAGCCAGGCTCATTTGTGACTTCTACATCTTCAGTATACCTTGTTATCTGACAAAGCTAGACAGTCCAGATGCTGTAACAACAATTACCCATTCACTGAAAGATTTATGGGTAAAATTACAATAACAAGCTGTTCCACTTACTTTCATGTTACAAGCCTTATAAAAACACCGGGCCATTGCAGAGCCATATAATCTTGTCCTCTTTACAACTACTACATCATTATATAATAATTATGTATATTTCTTTAATCTCTTTAGAAATATTGTTCTTTCAGGACAAAACTTTGAAAAGGAAGATTTATACGGAATCTGCTTGATTATCACTGAAATTTCATCATGGACTTTTTTAATATGAGAGCTTAAAAAAATATGAGCTGGAAAGGAAAACATTTATGTTAAAAAGTTATTTGATAATATTATTCCAAGTAATTTATTGTCAATTATTCCCCAAGACAACTGAGTCAAAGAAGTAACACTGACACAAAGGCCAGAGCAGACAAACCTTTGTTGAAATATGGTACATTAGCAACATTTTTTCTCTACATTTCCGCCCAAGATCTGATACCTCTTAAATGTTGCTAAAAGTGTCAGGTGTATTATTGCATGTGTCATAAAGTTCAAATTTATTGACTGCAGGCAATGTTTTTATCATCAAAATCATATCTTAAAATCATAATGACCAAAACAGGCTCCGGCAGTTCAAAGTAAACAGTCGCATGAATTGCAAATATATGAGCAGTCTCGTAATTACTGTAACAGGCACCATTACCCATAAATGTGATGGTATAGCAATCTCTTGTATGAATCTATTCTCAGGATATGTACTTTAACCCTTTGAGCGCTGGAACTGGATTTTGAAGGCATTTGCAAACAGTTTGGATCCAGATGAGACGCCACAGAACGTGGCGTTTCATCAGGATCCAAACTGTTTGCTATTCGGATAGTGGTCTTAGAAAAAAAATCGAAGAAAATGCTAATTTTACAAATTCAGCAGACAACATTTTAGCAGACGACAAATTTCCCAGCATGCAAAGGGTTAAATAACCTTGATCTTAACAATATGAGCCTAGCTCTGGCAAAATGGAGCTTAATGCTTGTGCGAAAAGTGTCCTCCCAGATTAGCCTGTCTGTCCTCCCAGATTAGCCTGTCTGTCCTCCCAGATTAGCCTCAGTCTTTACAGGCTTATCAGGGATGACAATATTTATTGATATTTTTGGTTTAAAAAAAGTCTCTCCATAGAAAATATCTAGTTGAGATGGAATGTGTCATCTCTGATATTAGCCTGCGCTTACTGTACAAGCTTATCTGGCGCGACACTTAACGCTCATGAATTAAGCCTGGTTTTCTCAGACTGCAGCTTATATACATTAATTATGCCAAAAGCCTTGGACTAATAAGACACCCTTGCGTATGTTTCAAGGAACACACCTGCAGTACTTGGTGTTATTGAAGGGATCCAGAGAACAACCCCGGACTGACTGGTTGGAAGGCAGACTCCATATCCATGACGCCGTTTGCAACTTCACAAACTTTCAAAGCTACATTGTACCTAATGGTTAAGCAATAATTTACATATGATAATGCAGGAATTTTCAGTGGTGGTCTTATGTAATTTATATTATATTGCTATAGTGGTATACATGTACATGAAAAAACACAACCCCTATTCTCTCAACAAAATTATTTATTTTACCAAAAGTAACAAATCATGTGCAACTGACCTTTAAATAAACTGGTCTCTTTCTGAAAAATGCCCAACCCTTTATTTTTCTCGGACATCACAATCTCCATTGCAAATCCATCAATAAAGCCTAGCCAGCTTAAATGTGTCAATGAATGATGGGCATTTCATTTGAATTCCAAAAGGTTGTAAACCCTCCACAATATATGGCCCCCAATAAAGAGTGCAAATTTAGCCAAAATTATCTTTTACTGAACTATAACTTATGTTCATTACTGCAGTTGAGGTTTTTCCGAAAAATATTTTCCCACAATTTTCAAACATCCTTTCTGATTAGTTGACATTAAACAGTTCATAAATATAAACACACATTTTCTCATGAGAGAAATAGCACACAATTTGCAGCATGCATGAAATAACTTTAAAAGCAAATTTAAACTACCATAAAGTGTAAATTATTCAGTGTTTTTGTCATAGTAATTTCACCGATTTGCTTCTTATTTATACTGTATTATATAGAGTAAATCACAGAAATACTGACAAAAGACCAGACACTTTTTTGAAATTATTTATAGGCAATTATTATAACCTTAAACTTACAAGAGTAAGTTACTATTAACTTAAATACTCTATATCACAGTGACCAAACTAACTAACTAAATATCAATGAAAGGTATTATATCTTGAGTGAAAAAGAACAATCTTCAAAAACAAAATTAATCACGTTTGAATGTCAGTTTTCATAAAATATTTATTACAACAAAAAAAAAATAAAAAATAGTATGTTTATATATTAAATTCGTACCGAATATCCTGAGCATATCCATTCAAAACTTAATCATTATTGATTTATTAGACTATATCCATTTACAAACAAGGCTTGTCACCATAGGATGACATATGCCCCCTTTTTTCACATTTTTCGAAACCTAAACGCAAACTTTAAACTTTAAGTGTGATGGAATTTCAGACGGATGGACGGACAGTGTGATCACTATATGCCCACCTTCGGGGGCATAAAAATATAAATCCTTAGTAAAACATTCTACATACCATATTCACATGAATATAATAATTCTCTGTTATTATATACCTCAAAACTACATCCTAAACTTTAATGTTGCAATCAGTTATTAAGGTATAAACTGAATACATGTTTTTACAATTTAAATAGTTACATTATGAAAGTCATATTTTGTTATTCACACTTGATTGATTTCAGTTACCACATTTTCACTTATATAGAACGCACCATTAAGTTAATGTATCAAATTGATATAACACTAACAAAATTAAAACACGCTACATACACGTTATTAACCCTTTGAGCGCTGGAACCGGATTTTGAAGGCCTTTGCAAACAGTTTGGATCCAGATGAGACGCCACAGAACGTGGCGTCTCATCAGGATCCAAACTGTTTGCTATTCTGATAGTATTCTTTTAAAAAAAATCAAAGAGGATGACAAATTTCCCAGCATGCAAAGGGTTAAATAAATATTTATACACTTTACTACTTAAATCTGTAATTATACATGATGCTTCATAAAATAAATTTGAAATAGAGAAAAACAGATCAACTGACCAGTCAAGAGAATTTCGTAATTTTCTTTCTTTCTGTCCTTTCCACCATTGTGCCAAAAGATCTAAGCCAGTTGTGACAAAAAAAATCAAACATTTATTGGCATGTGACCTGGGTCAAACTTTTCACCAGGCTTAAGCCATTCTTACAAAGTGTAAATTTTCCACCCTGACCACCCATGCCAGGTCAAGCAGGGATTATCTGGCAGGACATAATAATGACCATATTTGATCTCTGGATAATTTAAAGGGTTTGGGTGTGCAGAAGAACAGCAGGAAAAAAACAGCAATGGAGAGACCTGTTGTAATGATGATAATGAAACTTCTAGAGATCTGTCACCTTGGCAAAAAAAGCAAACACTTTCCTACAAGTTGATAAAAGTTGGCTCTCTATAGCTGTCAATACGTTGTAACATGGTGCAATTTGTGCATAACACCAGTGTAACCACTGAACACTTATGTGTGAAAGGTTATGTCTGAATGAAGCATAATAGGTTTTCTCAGTATTTATTGGAATGGAGCACATTTAAAAAAAAAATCCCTTCTGAGCCATCAATTATGTAATATGTCCCATTTTTGAACAAGAAACCCTCACATATCAGAGCTTCCCTTTTTTAGCGAGGGCCTTACATAGGCCCCTTCCCCCAAAGAGAAAGGCCTCTTCCCCCAGGAGAAAGGCCACTTCCCCAAAGAGAATTTCTTTAAAATGATGCGATTTTCCCCAAATTTCAAGTTTACTTTGGGAATTTTTTCCCCTTTCTCAGTTGTCGATATTTTTCACCCCAAAATGGAAGGCCAGCCCTTTCCCCAAATCAAGAAAAAAAAGCCCTGCATTTACACAATTGCCATAGAGGAGTACAGACACACAGAGTAACAAGAGTGCCAAACTGTCACAAGATACGCCCGTTCGAAGGTTTTGGACACCATGCTCAATGCTTGAAATGCACTAAGTGACCTCGAGACCTAGTTATTGACCCGGCATGACCCATATTTGAACTTGATCTAGATATCATTTAGACGTAACATCTGACTAAATTCGGTGAAGATCAGATGAAAACTACTTCAATTAGAGAGCGGACACCATGCTAAATGCTTGAAATGCACTAAGTGACATTGTGACCTCGTTTTTGACCCGGCATGACCCATATTTGAACTTGACCTACATATCATCTAGACACAACTTCTGACCAAATTAGGTGAAGAGCGGGTGAAAACTACTTCAATTAGAGAGCGGACACCATGCTTAATCCTTGAAATGCACTAAGTGACCCAGTTTTTGACCCAGCATGACCCATATTCATACTTGACCTAGATATTGTCTAGACACAACTTCTGACCAAGTTTGGCGAAGATCGGATGAAAACTATTTTAATTAAATACAATTTGAATTAGAGTCCGGACAAAGTGGCGCCGTTGAAAATGCACTAATTGACCCTATGACCTAGTTCTTGACCCGACATGACCCATATTCGAACTTGACCTAGATATCAACTAGATGCAACTACTGACCAAGTTTGGTAAAGATCGGATGAATACAATTTGAATAAGAGTCCGGACAAAGTGGCGCTGTTGAAAATGGACTAATTGACCCTATGACCTAGTTTTTTACCTGGCATGACCCATATTCGAACTTGGCCTAGATATCAACTAGATGCAACTACTGACCAAGTTTGGTGAAGATAAGATTTATACAATTTGAATTAGAGTCCGGACAAAGTAAAATGCACTAATTGACCCTTTGACCTAGTTTTTGACCCAGCATGACCCATATTCGGACTTGACCTAGATATCAACTAGATGCAACTACTGACCAAGTTTGGTGAAGATCGGATGAATACAATTTGAATTAGAGTCCGGACAAAGTGGCGCCGTTGAAAATGCACTAATTGACCCTATGACCTAGTTTTTGACCCGGCATGACCCATATTCGAACTTGGCCTATATATCAACTAGATGCAACTGCTGACCAAGTTTGGTGAAGATCGGATGAATACAATTTGAAATAGAGTCCGGACAAAGTGGCCCCTTTGAAAATGCACTTATTGACCCTATGACCTAGTTTTTGACCCGGCATGACCCATATTCGAACTTGGCCTAGATATCAACTAGATGCAACTGCTGACCAAGTTTGGTGAAGATCGGATGAATACAATTTGAATTAGAGTCCGGACAAAGTGATGCCTTCCGCCCGCCGCCCGCCCGCCGCCCGCCCGCCCGCCAAGGGGTTTCACATAATACGTCCCGTATTTTATACGGGCGTATAAAAATTAGCACAGTGCTAAAATTTGTTGCACTGACCATGTCAAAAGATGTTTTATAAAATTATGATCTACTTCTACTGATACTGAATGTGCACTTTCAAGAAAATTGATTTTATTCAGAAACTTTGCAAACATGAGCTCAAATTTTGAGTATTTGAGAAAATACATGCATACCTTTATAACCCAAAAGTATTTCTGTATACAATAATTACTAACAGTATTTCAGTAATAAAACACTTGGTCAGTAAACCCACTCACACTTTTTGGGGGTTAGCTTTCCCAATCGGCTAGCCAGTACCATTTTAAGGGCACATGCAATGTTCTTCTTAATGCTCATGAGTATACCTATAAAACACACAATTAATTAACAAAGTCACCTTCCTACATACAGCAAATAAGACCGAAATTATAGACATGTGACCACAGATGTTCCCTGACAACCCTGAAAAGCCCATTCCAGCAGTTCCAATAAGTAACAATTGTGTCCATGTGGCATACCGGCCTGTTTGTTTTACAGCAATTACTTTAACATACTTTCGTTGCATGATCAAGAGAAACCTTTTGCAGCCATACCGATAGACAATTGAGCCTCGCTCTGGGAAAACAGGGCTTAATGCATGTGCATAAAGTGTCGTCCCAGATTAGCCTGTGCAGTCCACAAAGGCTAATCAAAAACGACACTTTCAGTTTGTATGGTATTTTTCGTTTTAAGGAAGTCTCTTATACAAGAAAATCCAGTCTAGTAAATGCTGCATTCTTTTAAAGTCCCAAGTGTTTCTTTCTCACGAATCCCCAACTATAATTGAACCTGTTCTATTCTTCTGGAAGTTGTTTGTTTTATATCAAATGGCAGCCATCAACCTTAACAAACCACAGATACCTCCATTATTTTGGTGTAGGAAACAATGTGAAGAATGTGCACTTATACTTTCCATATTAACAATAATAATAAACACCACTGTCTCACTTGTTCACATTACTTGTGTGGGATGGCATTTACAAAGAACTTGACTGTAGTGCACAAAGTGCACTTAATACAATGAACTGGAAAATAAATCACACTCCCAGCTTCCACCTTTCTGAACTGTAAATATTTTGACATTTGATTTTTTCACAAAACCATACAACAGTCACAGAATTTCCACACTTTCCACCTTTCTGGCATGTTTTGTTTAAAGGGAGTCTCTTAGTGAAAATCCATTCTAAGTGGAAAGCGGACAGCACAGGCGTAAATGGGACGACACTTTCGGCACATGCATAAGGCCCAGTTTTCCCAGAACACAGCCCATATTATTACTTAAGACCAAGAAAAAGCTTAGTTAACCGGGTAATTACTGGTTCATGTGTTCCAATTAGCCACAGATGTTTAACGTTAATTTCATTCACAATCTGCATTATCATTTTGCACCAATCTAAAAGAAAAATGATGTGTTCCTCATGAAATGTTTCCAAGTTGTTCTTGCTGATATAACATTTAAATCATATTTGACAATTCAAAATGCTTGCAATATATCTTCTTGATTGGAAAGAAGGAAGAACCACAGACAATCTTTAACAAATCTTAAATTTAAGAGCCATTTTACAAACTGCAAAAAAAAAAAAATCATTCATTGAAGAAAATATTAGCTGACTTTGATGTTATATTTGAACATAAGATTAACAATTGTTGATTGCTATTATCCAACAAATTATGGGCCTGTCATAACATCTGAATGTTTTTCAAGTGTTTGTTTATAGTGGGAACCATTACACAACTTGTTAACTTCTTCATGGGTCAGCACCACTCTTTCATAATTTTGAATCATTGTTTTCTAAACATCACTTGCAAAACTAACAGCCTTCAAGGACCATTATATTCAAAGACAAATCGCTTACACACGCAGAAAATGTGAAACTTATAACAATTGTGCTGCATGATTTCCTGTCAGCGTTTTAAACATCTTACAATAAAGATTTATGTATTTTTGGTCCTACGTTAGCAATTAAGTGCTAGCAGCACTAATACACTCAAAATATGCATGTTCTTCATGTAAACCTATTTATTTAGTTATAGTTTATAGTTTCATGCATGGAATGCCCAAGAAAGCTTAATATTGAGACATTCTAGAGTCTGTTTCATGGGAGAAACTTATTATTGATGTCTTTGAAGAACATTTTGAGAACACTCCCAGGAGTGAGGACCGACCCACTTTTTATCCCCCGACCCAATTTTTTTATTGCGATTTCTGAAAACGTTGTTTTCGCCGATCATAAAAGAGCCGACTGCAATATTTATTCATGCGCATATTATCCCTGTCCATTCTTATCGCCCCTGACCGATCTAGGTCGCTCCAATGGTTGGAATTTCATATGCCCCTATATTAGCGCAGTAATGCAAGCGTCTATAACCGGCATCGCGATCGGCGGTGTTCCGTGAAAATGGCGTGTGCTGTTAAAGCGCAGACGATAGATCTACTTACGTTTTGTTTCACAATATCCATAGAACAGGGAAAAGATACGAAAAAGGTTGTAAAGAATAAAATATTCACTTGCAACGGCCAAGATTCGTGGCGAAATGTGTTGACCGATTTACTAGATGAAGTAGAAGAAAAACACTTCAAAACCGACGAAGTCACAGTTTCAGTCTCGTCGACATCGCCCGAAAAATTCCACCCAGATATCGACAAAGACTTATTGGTTCTATATAACTTTGACAAAACATTAAAATATATTTCTTTCTTCATCGAACGTGATGGAAGTGGACTGCAAACAAAGGATCCTTTAAAGACAAATGTGTTTGAGAAAATGATGACAGCCTCCAGCGGGTTAAATACAAGTACATGAAAATAGGTTGTTTGAAGGAATTTTATTTTTTACCAGACCTGTTCCTAAGACTAGTTTTTAGTTGTTCGCAAGAACAACTAATGTTGAGAGGGAGTTTTGCAAGTGGCATGGTCTTTAACACCGGACCTGCAAATTGTAAATTGAACTACAGAATTGTCACAAACGCGACAACAATTCGCACAGCCCTTTGTCACTATATTCAAGGGCACGCAACTCAGGGTCATTGGGTATGATAAGTTTCTTGCACATCTACACTATATGGTATTTATATATTTGTGTCTATTTAATCACTTGAAAATTATGTCATAAGATTGCTCCACAAACTTACAGCATTTATGTACACTGACCGACTAAATGAGTGACTCCATTATATTCCAAAGAAAATTCAGTTTGGCAGAGGGGTATAATAATTTAGTTTTTTTGTTTTGTTGGATTACATGTTTAAAGTACAATCATATCACAGCGGTCTGTTTGCCAAATGACACTTTTCCTGGGATTATAAAGCAGGGTTACCAGTACTAAGTGCACATACTTACGCCATTACTGAATAACTGCCCTACTTTATCACAAGTAGGGGGAGAATAACCGTAGAAAGGATTTTATGACCAATCCTAACACAAGTTATGTGGCAGGACCAGGGATCAAACCCATGATCCTCCGATTTGCAGCTCTTATCAACTGAGCTAGTCAGCCCAACTATACCAACAATAATAATTATGTGCTACATAGCAATTAACCCTTTGCATGCTGGGAAATTTGTCGTCTGCTAAAATGTCGTCTGCTGAATTTTTTTAATTAGCATTTTCTTCGATTTTTTTTCAAAGAATACTATCAGAATAGCAAACAGTTTGGATCCTGATGAGACGCCACGTTTTGTGGCGTCTCATCTGGATCCAAACTGTTTGCAAAGGCCTTCAAAATCCGGTTCCAGCGCTCAAAGGGTTAAACAAGAGGCCCATGAGGGCCTGAATCGCTCTACTGGCTGGAATGTCAATGGAATGGAAAGTCATCATGCAAGGGAATACTGAAAACACAAATCCTTTCATCCTTGCCAAATGAATTATCAGATGGCTTATATTTTATTTAATTTTAAATTTATAATTGCAACCAATTAAACAACCTACTTAAATGCCTCGGACCAATACAAATTCAAGGGGCGATAATTCTGGACTTTTTACTCTGATGTAACCCATTTTCAATAGGGTTTGAGTCCTTATTAATATAAAGACACTGAACAAGTTTGAAAAGAATCGGATGAAAACTGTGGAGTTTATCGCGCAAAGAAGAAAAAGTCTAACGCACGCACGGACGGACGGACGGTCTAATGTAACCCATTTTCAATAGGGTTCGAGTCCTCATGAATATAAAGACACTGTACAAGTTTTAAAAGAATCGGATAAAAACTGTGGAGTTTATGGCGTAAACAAGAAAAAGTCTACACACGCACGGACGGACGGTCTAATGTAACCCATTTTCAATAGGGTTCGAGTCCTCATTAATATAAAGACACTGAACAAGTTTAAAAAGAATCGGATGAAAACTGTGGAGTTTATCGCGTAAACAAACAAAAGTCTAACGGACGCACACACGGACGGACGGACGGACGGTCTGATGTAACCCATTTTCAATAGGGTTCGAGTCCTCATTAATATAAAGACACTGAACAAGTTTGAAAAGAATCGGATGAAAACTGTGGAGTTTATCGCGTAAACAACAAAAAGTCTAACTCACGCACGGACGGACGGACGGACGGACTGATGTAACCCATTTTCAATAGGGTTTGAGTCCTCATGAATATAAAGACACTGAACAAGTTTGAAAAGAATCGGATGAAAACTGTGGAGTTTATCGCGTAAACAAGAAAAAGTCTAACGCACGGACAGACGCACGCACGGACGGCAGACGGACGGTCTGATGTAACCCATTTTCAATAGGGTTCGAGTCCTCATGAATATAAAGCCACTGAACAAGTTTGAAAAGAATCGGATGAAAACTGTGGACTTTATCGCGTAAACAAGAAAAAAGCTAACGGACACACACACACACGGACGGACGGACGGACGACGGAAACCACACCATGACATAAGCTCTTCCGGCCTTCGGCCAGTAGAGCTAAAAACCAGCAAATGCACATACTAAACACATATTACCAACCTATTGCAGAGTCAATCCAAAATCACAATCCTTCCATTGAAAAGATCAGCCACTAATCAAAACTTGCCTGGAAAAAACATCCATCCTGCCTCTGAAAATAAACAGCAGATAGTATTTTAAGACCCAGATATACCAGAATTATGCACTTGTAAATAACAAAGTGGCGTAGGGACAATTAATGACATTGCACAACAAGAACAAAATTTCCATTTTTACTAAGAATTGTCATGATTGCATATTGACAGATACAAACTGTTTTTTTTTTAAAGACATAGACATTTTTTGTTTTCATATTCATTGTTCTGTATATTAAAAAGCACAATGAATTGTTGATTAAAAATGTCTACGCAATTAATCATTTAATAATAAAACTTTATGCATAACATTTATGCATTATAATGGTGTGTCTATGTCAAGGCAAGAATTATGGATACAATTTCTAGAGACTTGTGTTGCTTGGCACCAACAGACACCAACTAAAAACAGCTGTATCTCAATTATTTAAATCAAACAGAAAAAGAACTAATTGCCAATTAATGTGTGATGAGTGAAACCATTTAAAATTCATCACCCATCATTCCACCCAGTCATCTGGCCAGGACTGACTAAAACCAATAAACCCTCTTTATTATCAAGAAAATCAAGTTATACCTAAAATCTAACCAGAATAATGGAACCGAGACATAAACAACCTGTCTCCAGTGCAAAGTGCTTCTCTGATAAGCTCAGTTTAACATGAGCCACACTTATTGCTACCAGCGCAATTTGATTTGATTGCAGCCCACCTATGCAACATTAAAATGCATCTAAAACCCATAGATTGAGAGTTCAGACTTGGTATAGCTCTCAAAAGCACCATTCCAGCTTGAACTCATGGCAGCCATATTTTTCGAGGAACCAGAACCATTTGCAAACTCAAGTGAAATAGAAGTTAGAAAAACATTCTGAGCAAGTTTTCACCAAGATTGCGCAAAAAATGTGACTTCAATATAGCCCTGGCAGCCATTTTTTCAACAGACTGGAACCATTTTTGAACTCAGCCCAGATATCATTACATCAAATGTAAAATGTAAATGACAAATGTAAAGTTTTGTCCCAGATTAGTTTGTGCAGTCCACACAGGCTAATCAGGGATAACACTTTCCGCTTGTATGGTATTTTTCGTTTAAAGGAAGTCTCTTCTAAGAGAAAATCCAGTTCAAGCAGAAGGCTAATCTGGGACGACACTTCACGCACATGCATTAAGCCCAGTTTTCCCAGAGCATAGCTCTGTTAGCTAAGATGAAAGAAATCAAAGCGCTGAAGGCACTGCAGTTGTTCGCTATTGCATAACCTTTGACGCAACTCATTTTTTTCAAAATTAAGGTATCGCTTTTTGAATCGCAAGTGTGAAATATACACAACCCATTTACATTTATAAAGAGTGTGTCTGAACGCACAGGTCGAGATGTGTGTGCACTGTTTATCATCCTATTGATGTTATAGAGATATCTAAGACAACATAACAACAACATGTCCCTTTTTAGACGTTCTGAAGGCATGGACAATATTATGAAAATTGTATAATGAGAACAAGTTAATATAAAATAAAATCTGCAATAACCATCATATTAAATGAACATTGTTGGAATATCGATACCTATCTCATTAAGAATATAATTTCATGATGGGGTTTCCATTTACTTTTTTGATACAACAATTCAAACTTAACAAGAAGATAATTGATGAAAATAAATAAAAAATAAATCACGAGCAATACTTTTAACTCACGAATTAGGTAGTCGTAAAGATCGGTATAGAACACTAATGCGCTTTTTCGGGGTAGCTGTTTTACCCAGTTTTTCACCTTAAATGACATCTCCGTAACGCGAGCAGATCCGAATGAATACATTCGAATATTTCAATGGCTGATTCGAGAAAACTTTGGACAGATCACTTCGTCTGTGCACAGCGTTAAGGATGTAACAAAAATTGTGCCAAGTTACAATTACGCGTAAACATCCATCTCGCTGAATTTCATGGTCTCTAATTGCCAGGGGAAGAAATAATGGTCTATCGATAAACGTGTATTACAAAGTTTTGCTTTCAAGATGAGGAAACAAAAAACTTCCGAAAGAGTATAGTGTCACGATAAGGGGGAAATCGTTTAATTATTTAACCACACATGTTTGCCGTACTCGGTCAGCCCGTCTGGAAATTGTTCCTGAACGCCCGAATAGGCTACCCTTATTTGTCAGATTGCTATTAATAACACAGTTTAAATTCAATTTTATATTGAAAAGCATTGTGCTTAAATGTGTCATTTACAATACGCAATGATATTTTTAAAGACCCGCGTCATGCGAAAATGGGTTTTATGCCATATGCGGCCCTCATAGCTATAGCCCAGCATGCGCATCTCGCAGTCTGGTCCGGAGATGCATAATGAGACCATTACACCTTGCGTGATTTTATAGCGGACAGCGTCGCCTCTGACCAGATTTCCCAATTGCGCAAGCTGGTCTTGAGCTACGCTGGCCGAAACGCCATAAGACCTATTTTCGCATGACGAGACTATGAAAGTTTGATTTGAATGTGTCGAAAGAAAACTGCATGTTAATCAAATAAAGACATACTATATATTTCGATGGAGAAGAAATAAACTCATAAAAAGCCGTGTGAAGACACACATAATCTACCGTAGTATTTTTTTTTTACGAACACTATTGTGTGGTTTGACTATAATAACACATAGTTCATGCGGTGGATATGTGACTAACAAGTGGGAAAATACACAATAATTTTCAATTTAATTATTCAGAAACGTAAATTTTCTAACTTTATTTCAAAGTTAGCATTTACACCGAATATTGTTATCACCCGTGCAATTTAGAAGACAGGAGAAATCGTCACGAGTCGCATATTCACCGCATCAGCTGCTGTGCTGCGCGCGCATGTGTGTATTTCATTTACTCTGCGTCTTCGCGAATGCATCTATTGGCTGACCTGCACCTGTGACCTTTAAGGAGAGCTGTGTTATGCGATTTTAACGTAACACGCAGTGGACTATTTTTATGACGCAAACATTGCATTTTGATTCACAGGTGGTTAGCGTGAGTGTATCCGTCGATGTGTTTGAGTCTAACAAAGAATGAATCACAACATAATTATAATAATAACTGTATTGGTATCAACGAGCATTGAATAAAATTCTCAAGCAAACCACATTAATTTTTTGTTAATTATTTTTCGACAGAAATTTTATTTTTATTTCATTTCTTTCCATTTCATCTTCATTCATTTTCATGTAAATGTGTAACTTCTCACCCCCTCCACCCCCCCGTCACCAATATTGTTTTACGAACGTACCATGTAAGCAAATGTTTGAAGCCAATTGCCAATCGATTTAACTTTACTGCATTAGCGTTTTACAGGACATGTCACGTGTCAGTTATACTATAATACTCCCCTTTGTGTCATAACAACATTTATCTTGATTTCGAAACAGACGAAATATGTATGCGTGGATTACGTTGGATATTAATGTATTTCATGCATACGGTAATTCAATCTTAATTTTGTTTAAACATTGGACATTATTATTAGTTAGGAACAAAAATTAATATTTGACGAATAATAATTAGCACTATCGCGTGAAAGTGTATTGCAATCTCGACATCCCATTGGTGATGTTCCATGTATTAGCACTATCGAATTTTTCCCCAGAAATTGTATGCTTCGTTTAATTTCTTTACATTTCATCGTCATTCATTTTCATGTATTGACATTAACGTGTAACTCCTCATCCCCCCCCCCCCCCAATATTTTTTACAAACCTACTATGTAAGTAAATCGCTAATCCTTACTATTCTACCGAAACGAAGTCAGAAGTTTTCGATACAGCTTTATGCATTAGCGTTTAACAGGAAATGTCACGTGTCAGTTAAGTACACGGTACTATAAAACTCCCCTTTGTGTCATAACAACATATTTATCTTGATTTCGCAACAGCCGAAATATGTATGCGTGGATTGCGTTGGATATTAATGTATTTCATGCATACGGTAATTCAAACTTAATTTTGTTTAAACATTGGACATTATTATTAGTAAGGAACGAAAATTAATAATTGACGATTATTAATTAGCACTATCGCATGATAGTGTAAATTTCACGTGTCAGTTAGGTACACGGTACAATAAAACTCCCCTTTGTGTCATAACAACATATTTATCTTGATTTAGAAACAGCCTGTTAGCACTATCGCATGATAGTGTATTGCAATCTCAACATCCGATAAGTGAATTTCATGTTCTCTGATCTATTAATAGCCTTAGATTATGAATGACCTGCGCACAAGAATAACCTACGTAGCACATAGTGGACTATTTTACCATTCATAATATTAACATACTCTGCGACATGTATAGTGAACAAATGTAGTTTACTTTTACTATATACCATCCGTTCAAAACTATTCCATTTAACACGAGATTCATATTATGTGTCAATTTGTAAATGAATATAGTTCACGAACTGAAACCGTGCCGCAAAAAATCGCAACGCAAACTCCTTTTTGCGCGTATGCTTACAGGTTCGTTCGTTGGTGAATGCTAGTTAAGACACTTCGAATCGGAATTCGTGGTCTAGTAACCTTAGTCGTTCGCAAGCAAACAACTAAAAAATGGATTTAAAGGATTTGCATACCTGTTATTTTCATGAAGTTACGGCATGTGTTGTCAGGGACTAAAATAATAATTCTGGCTGCTTTATTAAGCTACAAGACTTTAAGTACATTTATCTGAACTTGTGGAGGCATTAAAAGGGCAGACAAGCCTAACAACAAACCTACCTATTCGCAATAACAATTGGTAAATGGCCAATAAACGTCAAACTTGACCAGATAAACATGTACTTGAGCTAATGGAATTAAGAGATTGGCTATTTGTACAAATAGTGACCATGTGTTGTGGTGCTGATTACAGTTCAAAAGTTACCTATAGTACTTAAACAATGTTCACCCTGTGACCATTCTGTAGTCAGCAAATTATTATAAATGAGCCGCACACTGGGAGAACAGGGCTTAATGCATGTTCATTAAGTGCTGTCCCAGATGAGCCTGTACGTCCAGGGGATCAGGAACAACACTTTAGACTCTTGTAAAATTGTCATTTAAAGCAAGTCTCTTTGAAATGAAAATCACATTTTCTCTGTTATCCCAGAGCAGGGCTCAAATGGGTTGAAAGGGACAAAATACCATCATTGTGGTACATAAAGCAGCATCATTGTATTTTGTACAAAATATTAATACAGAAATAGTTTGCAGACTTTGCAAAAAGGAAATAAGCCTGGGAGACAGCAAGGAAATAACAAAACAAGTATACAACCAAGAGTTATATACCTAATATTTTGACCACAGTTGCTCATATTTTTTCATTCAGTATGTCTGGAAAAGATCAATTGTTTTACTATCCAGGGACCAAACAACATTTTTAGGGGCCAAGAGCCCTATGGTTATTTAAATCCCTCACTTGAGTTCATGCACTTCAAACAGGACTTGTTCAAGTTTCATCTAGGACACCAATAGCCTGTAATACAAATTTCAATGTGGAAAACTCATTATAGTTTTAAATTGATTATACTGATATCAATCACCCAGCTTTTCCAGACATTTCCCCCAATAAAATCCCCAAGGAAAATTGCATTTATAAAAGTTCCAGACCTTTAAAAAGACCTAGATGTTTACACAAGTGTTCCCCAACTGCCTAGTTACTCATTGAAACTGGTTGATAAGCAATCTGACTTTATTNAACGGCTAACGGCCAGTATATTTCACTCCCAAAGTCATTTTTGAACTCAAAACAGCGGTCACAAGTCAGTCGTTTCGAGTTGCCAAAAGTTAACACACAAATCAATCGGTGTTATTGTCTTTTACCTTTGACGTCATAGTGTCTAGTGTGCGTCTATTATGCGGGTTAAGAATCTGATTGCGGTAACTGTCTTTGATATGATAAAAGCGGCCCGATGCGAGAAAACAAATAACAACTTAGCGACGATTTAATTTCTGATTGCATGAAACATGTGAAAGTAACAATAACAATGTGTATTGGTAGCAATTAGCGGTCCAGTTATAACGCCATAGTAATAGAGCGTGACAAAATCAATAGATCTTTATCGCTGATAAGGTGTGAACAACAACACTTAGCTAGCATGTGTTATTATAAGAACGTGATAAAAGGATAAGTGATCGCTTATTGTGGCACAACGGGCATCAAATTGAAACTTTTGTAACAAACTTTCAGCATTTATGGAAGCGGACATTTTGTCATGTAAAACGTCTCTTAACTAAATGCCATTTTCAATTTCCCGGGGAGAAGCTAGCACCACTGGTTATCGGAAAGTCCCGAAAACCGATGTATGACCATGAGTTTAAGATAAATTGTGCTAAGATGTGTTTAATAAAAATGATGTTTGGGTACAAATAAATATTAAAACTTTTGGATTCTTTGCATGAGAACGATAACCTTATGCCGTACTTTCGGTTTATAACAGCGATGCGCTATTACTTTGCGGACGTGACGTCATTGACACATGACGACCCTAAGGTAAAATTATCTTCCAATGAATGTCATACGAAATGTCGGATTTACTGAATTAAAGAGATGCATGAGTAAACAACATTATTATCGTTGATAAACTCATACGTTTAAGAATAGGCATGAATTTAAATCAATTCATAAGATATTAATTTGTAGAATTCACTAGAAATAATTTATGTTATACTTATTTATCGCCAATAAGCCTTTGTTAAAATTACTATGTTTACGAAACGACTGGGTGGGGTAACGACCTAGTAATACTACCAACTGACCAACGCTCTAAAAAGTGGTCATCTTAGAGCAACGGTCACCTGTCTATAACGGTCACTTTGGTCAATTTCCCTTGACTGGCCGCTGTTTTCAGTTTGGACTGTATTCTAAGTGAAAAAAAGGGGCCATAATTCTTATAAAATGCTTGTTACAGTTGTCTGCTATTGTTTATAGATTTGGGTCATGTTGGTAAAGAAGTATGCAAAATATAAAAGCAATATGTCAAGGGACATAGAAAATATTTGAGCAAACTTTAACATCCAAACGCTCACGCTAACGCTCACGCTAACGCCGACGCCGGTGTGAGTAGGTTAGCTCCACTATATATATATATCTATAGTCGGGCCAAAAATGCTTCAACACGCCTTATACAAAAGTTTGTGAGTGAATATTTACACAATAATTTCTGTTATTGATCTCAGCCAGTGAAATGTTTTGAAATCTACTGAGAGAGACAGTATGAGTGGTTACCCCCTTTGTGGATGATGTAGAGGAGGATGATGCGTATCTTGTCATAGGCCGTGATGTTGGCGTCCAGCAGGATGGGCACGATGTTGCGCATGTGGTCCTTGATCTTCTCTCCCTCGGCATCCATCCCCATAGCCAGGTCCTGAACAACACACAGTCCCACACTTGTATACACACATATAGACAGGTCCTAAACAACACACAGTCCCACACTTGTATACACACATATAGCCAGGTCCTAAACAACACACAGTCCCACACTTGTATACACACATATTGCAAGGTCCTGAACAACACAGAGTCCCACACTTGTATACACACATATTGCAAGGTCCTAAACAACAAACAGTCCCACACTTGTATACACACATATTGCAAGGTCCTGAACAACACAGTCACACATATACACATATGTTGGACCAGGATTATTATTGGGCATGTTACTATAGACAGGTTCTGCAGGTTACCCACCTGTTCTACCTTACAGAGCTTGTCAACATGTTTCTGGAAGACCTTCATGCAGTCCTCAGCCAGGTGCAGCTGGGTGGCGTACTTGCTCAGCTCCTTCTGGTACTGGGGCATCTGCTTCACCATCTGCGACAGGTCTCGCAAGTTTGCCTTCTGGGTCGACGTCATCCTCTTAGATTCAGCAAACTGCTTCAACTGCTTTGTCACTTGTCTGTGTTTGCAGTAACACAAACATTTGTTGGGAGAACTTTTAACTTGAATATGGCTAAGCCTCTACTGTTGTTCAATAAGTTAATTAATGGAAAATATTCATGACCACAGTTTCCCTATTTCAGTAATCAGAAGAAACTACCATTTAATGTGTTCCAAATATCAATATAAGGAAAACAAGAAACAGGACAATGCCAGAAAACCAGGTTTTCAACATGTCACTAATAACTGTATTTTTCAGTAAAAATGTTGCATTGGTAGATAAGATCCTTTTAATTTCTATCACTTTTGTTAATTTTAGCCACCAACAAAATTTAACTCATGACAAGCCTACCACATGTTGAATTTCTGCGCATGCACACTCTTGAACGGATATCCCCATCCAAGAATGACATTAATCATGTAAACAAAAGCTAGAGAGCGCTGTATTTTTATAAATAGTTATAAGAAAGAGTAATGCCACTTCCAAACCGTTTTTGATATAATTTTTATAAAATGCACTGCGTAACCTCTAACCAAAAGTAAAATGTCTCAAGTTCTATCCGCTACAAAGTTATTCAGGGATCAATACACCTACCCTCACTATACAAATGACATTTCGTTGTTCAAGTACATATAGTACATGCAGAATAACTGTTTAAGGTACACCAATAGTAAAAGACTTTACCTGTTGACCTAGTTTGACCCCACTTGACCAGGATTCTGGTATTGATTTAGTCAAAATAAACATTCTTACCCAAATTTCACCAAGATTGAGTCATTAACGTGGCCTCTAGAGTGATAAATATGTTTTTCAAGATTTTACCTAGTTTTCAGACGCATGTGACCCAGATTAAAACTCAGCTTAGATATTGCAAATATATACATTCCGACCAAGTTTAATCAAGATTTAGTCATAAATGTAGAAAGTAGAAAAAAAGTTCTTTCAAAGATAAGACCTAGTGACCTAGTTTTAGAATGCATGTGAACTAGAATCAAACTTGGCATATATATTGTCCAGATAAACATTCTAAGTTTAATCAAGATTAAATCATAAATGTGGCCTCCATACAGTGGTAACAAGGTTTTTCTACAATAAAACCTAGTGATCTAGTACTATATATTGGCAAGATAAACATTCTTACAAAGCTTAATCAAAATTGAGTCATAAAATTGCTACATCACTATAGCCATATAAGGAAAACTGCCACGCCCTCTGGCAACCATGTTTTTCAATGCAGTGGAACTATTGTGGTTGGCGACCGAGATATCATTAGAAAAACTGCTCTGACCAAGTTTTATAAAGATTGAACCAACAAGGCTTGTCATCATAGGATGACATATGCCCCCTTTTTCCGCATTTATCGAAACCTTAACGCAAAGTGTGACGGAAAGACGGACAGACAGACGGACATTGCGATCACTATATGCCCACCTTCGGGGGCATAAAAATGTGACTTCTTAAGTGGAAGAGTAGCCCTACAAAATTACAAGAAAACTAGTGTCTAACCAATACTATTGGTTTCAGAGTATTACAGCTTCCTAATTAAGAGATAGACTTGAGATGTGCTGCTCACGTGGAGACAATGGCGATGTGCTGGTGTCTCAGCTCTGCCCAGAGCTCATCATTCTCATCCAGCAGCACTTCCTTCTCCTGCACCTCGTTGCCTGACGTGTTCTCATACCTACAACAGTCTACAGCTTAACTGACATCATACCTACAACAGTCTACAGCTTACCTGACATGTTATCATACCTACAACAGTCTACAGCTCACCAGACATGTTATCATACCCACAACAGTCTACAGCTCACCAGACATGTTATCATACCCACAACAGTCTACAGCTCACCAGAAATGTTATCATACCTACAACAGCCTACAGCTCACCAGACATGTTATCATACCTACAACAGTCTACAGCTCATCACTCATCAGACATGTTATCATACCTACAACAGTCTACAGCTTACCAGACATGTTATCATACCTACAACAGCCTACAGCTCACCAGACATGTTATCATACCTCAGGGGTGTCAATTGTCCCAAATTTGAAATCCTGAAAAATGTATCNTACAGCTTACCTGACATGTTATCATACCTACAACAGTCTACAGCTCACCTGACATGTTATCATACCTACAACAGTCTACAGCTTACCTTACCTATTATCATACGTTAAACAGTCTACAGCTTACCTTACATGTTATCATCTGTAAAACAGTCTACAGCTACAGTGATCAGACATAAATAGATATTTTCTTGTCAAGACAAATGTAAAACGTCTTACTTGTACACATCATTTTCAATGGGCAAAAGGTCGTAAGCCATTGCTTGCAAGGTGAGCTCATGAAGCAGGGGTGATATAGGGTCAAAGCCTCGGTCAATGATCAGCAGCTGCGAGCGATCCTTCTGGGGACCCTGCAATATGGAAAATAATGTTTATCCTACAGCTAAATGATTTTATAGAACATAATAGGACACAGAAAAGATAACGTTTATCCCACACCTATGTTTATCCCACACCTAGTCATGTGTGGAGGAAGGTCATATTACTCGGAATCAACTATAAAGTATTCATTTTTAGTAAAATCGAATCAGATTCAACAAAACAAACAATTTGATACCAAGATGTAATATATTTTATTATGTGCTCATGACGTCTTTATTAACACGTCAAACGACAAAAGTCGTATTCTTTCCCGGTAAAACTGCAGCTTTTTAGCGATTTTTTCATTATTTCTTTAAAATCGGGGACGTAGAGGTATGATGAACAGAAAAAACAGGTAAATTTTTTTTATAATTATTTTGTAGGATAAATAGAATACTTTGTTAGTGTGATTGTGTACTTAAATTTATCCCACTCGTCTCAGAAAGGCTTACAAGGCTCGGCAAGCCTTGCCATGTAAACCTTTCTTCACTCGTGGGATAAATTTAAGTACACAATCACACTAACATAGCATTCTCTATATCCAAGTGACTTTCTGCTATCTATTTTATAATGATAGAATTATAGTAGTTGGCACATTCACATGAGGACTAAATGGTGTACTAACCTCCCCCATAGTGTGGTCATCTGCCCTGTATGCATCCAACTTCTGTTGAACAAGCTGGGCAAACTCAGCATTGCGGTCAAACTCACTGAAACAAGCAGAAAATAGTACAGGATTTATGAATAGAAAACTATATAATGTACAAACTACTCAATGGGTACATATTCACCAACATATTAAAAACAATACAGCCACAATATTTCTTTTCAGAAACTGTTCCCGTTTATATAATGCTACACTATAATCATTGTTGATTATAACATGTGGCATGTCATCCATTTGGCGAACTGCACCTATCTTAAAATTAACAAACTGAATATGCAATGTATTTTTGATTGGCAAAAGCAACCATTCAATTATTTCTTTAAAGGTCATCTGGAATTCAGTCACTTTGTCCGTCCTCATGTCCGTACGTTGTTCAATTGACAATAAATTGTATTGATATCTTTATTTTATTTAACATGTGTGCATGCACCACCGTTGACAACCCTAACTCTATGTTCAACTGCTCCATCTATTCTGTTCATGTCGCTATTTTTTCATTTGCCGACTGTCAAGTGCTTCCATATAAAATGATGATAAGTGTTTAAATGCTTTTTTTTTGGCACAATACACTTTTGTGAAATAATGTCCCACAGAATAATGAAACATTTTTAGATGTATTGTTACACAATTTCAATAACTACTATTAACCAAAATCTCATCTAAAATTTAATGAAATTTCATGAATTATCTTTACATGCGCCAGTCCATCAGACCTGCATGACATAATTGATTAGTATTTCTGTATGTGCACAAAATCAGAAGACATATTTCTGCCTCAAATGAATGCCGCCCCAATCGCTTTAAACAGTTCATAATATTTCAGATGTAATTTTGCAACAATAATGCGTCTAATAAAATGACATTTGTCTTTGATATCCTGAGACAGCATGCATATTACCTGTATGTGATGTTCTTCATGGAAGTCAATTTAAAGTATTTGTTTAATTCAGTGGTGGCCTTTTTCTACCAAATAAGATTAAAAAATGCTGAATTAAACTCAAGTGTCACAATGGCATAATATCATTTATATAGATAAACTATACTTTTATGTATGACATCATCAGCAGAAATCTGTACAAATGTGGTTGTTGTTATTTGACTAATTGACGCTAAACATGGTTTTTGCGTAAATTAATTTTAGTGCACTTGGTATTCATGTAGGTGAACTTATATATCTAAAACATTTCCTTGATTACAACCTCAGACGAAAAATCCACTAACACCTCTCAAATTTATCAAAGATAACGTACTGTAGAAAACCATGTATTACTCACAGTTTTTTATCTTCAAGTTTCAATTTATATAGTTGGTGCGCGTAACACATTTATACAATGCTATCCTTGAAAGAAATCATGACCTTATCATAAATAATAATAATTTGTATAATTGACACCATTTTTTTTTCCTTCCAGAATACTACACCCTTTTATCTTACAGACAGAAAGGGCTTTTTCCGAACATATATATGAGAGCAGGGTACTGGCTGAGTGTAGCACACTGTGTTGTACAAATTCTACTGCCTGTATCTGATAGCAGAGTACTTGCCAAATTCACCACACTGTTTTGTACAGAACCTTCCACCTGTATCTGACAGCAGGTAACTCACCGAGTTTAGCATGCTGTGTTGAACAGTAATTACCATCTGTATCTGACAGCAGGGTACTCGCCCAGTGTAGCACAGTGTTTTACAGTACTTACCATCTGTATCTGACAGCAGGTAACTTGCCGAGTTTAGCATGCTGTGTTGAACAGTATTTACCATCTGTATCTGACAGCAGGTAACTCGCCGAGTTTAGCATGCTGTGTTGAACAGTACTTACCATCTGTATCTGACAGCAGATTACTCGCCCAGTGTAGCACACAGTGTTGAACAGTACTTACCATCTGTATCTGACAGCAGGGTACTTGCCCAGTGTAGCACATAGCGTTGTACAGTACTTACCATCTGTATCTGACAGCAGTATACTCGCCCAGTGTAGCACAGTGTTGTACAGTACTTACCATCTGTATCTGACAGCAGTGTACTCGCCCAGTGTAATACAGTACTTACCATCTGTATCTGACAGCAGGGTACTCGCCCAGTGAAGCACAGTGTTGTACAGTACTTACTATCTGTATCTGACAGCAGGGTACTCGCCCAGCGTTGTACATAACTTACCATCTGTATCTGACAGCAGTGTACTCGCCCAGTGTTGTACAGTACTAACCTTCTGTATCTGACAGCAGGGTACTCACCCAGTGTTGTACAGTACTTACCATCTGTATCTGACAGCAGGGTACTCGCCCAGTGTTGTACAGTACTTACTATCTGTATCTGACAGCAGGGTACTCGCCCAGTGTAGCACAGTGTTGTACAGTACTTACCATCTGTATCTGACAGCAGGGTACTCGCCCAGTGTAGCACATAGTGTTGTACAGTACTTACCATCTGTATCTGACAGCAGGGTACTCGCCCAGTGTAGCACACAGTGTTGTACAGTACTTACCATCTGTATCTGACAGCAGGGTACTCGCCCAGTGTAGCACACAGTGTTGCAATCTGCTCTGCACATCTCTCCAGGTTGATGGTGCGGCCTGAGGCTCTGCCAGGATTGTAGTAGAACTGGAATGTCTCCTGGGAGTCGAGGGAATACACCTGCAAGAACTGCTAGTTAGTGTCAAGACTCAAGTATAATTAAGTGTTTCCATGGTGATGTTATTTTCAATGCTCCTGTTATTAAGTGTATTTGCTGATTGATAAACACAACAGAAACATCAAGAATCATTAGCCAAATTGCTTGTTTGTACAGCAGTAATTTCCCAAGTAGGTTAAAATCAATCTTAAACAATTTCAGAGATTGGCAGACAAAAGTCTGACATACATGTAAAGAGCAGACATGGCGAACGACAGTCACAATTTATAGGCCAGACTGTCCTATGAGGAGAAAATGTTTACATGCCAGTTGTAAATTTCACAGGCCTCAAATATAAGAGTTTTACTTAGGAGGGCATAGGGGCATGGCAAAGTAAACAAGAGCACCGCCTAGCGGGTGCAGACCGCTCATCTATTTGTCAAAGTATGAATCAAATCTGATCATAAATAAAGAATTTATGGCAATTTTAGCTAAAATGTGGGGGTGTGGTCATTTATTACATTATCTTTTAAAAATGAAAAAAAAAAAAAAAA
>VMBQ01000898.1:50461-61598 GCA_007657795.1 Dreissena rostriformis | reverse complement strand
GGGTAAAGAATCTGATTGCGGTAACTGCCTTTGATTATTTGATAATTGCTTTCTATTATCAGTACATTTTCATGTGTATGAATTATGACGGCATGAGGATGATCCGTTAATTTTATCGGGAAATGTTCTCATAAATGATAACGACTTAGCGACGATTTAATTTCTGATTGCATGTGCAAGTTACAATAACAATGTGTATTGGTAGCAATTAGCGGCCCAGTCATAACGCCATAGTAATAGCGCGTGACAAAATCAATAGATCTTTATCGCTGATAAGGTGTGAATAACAACACTTATCTAGCGTGTGTTATTATAAGAAGGTGATAAAAGGATTAGTGATCGTTTATTGTGGCACAACGGGTATCGAATTGCAACTTTTGTAACAAACTTTCAGCATTTATGGAAGATGACATTTTGTCACGTAAAACGTCTGTTAAAAACTTTTGGATTCTTTTACATGAGAACGATATCGTTATACTGTACTTTAGGTTTATAACAGCGATATGCTATTAATTTTGCGGACGTGACGTCATTGACACAATCATGCCAACCGTTAGGTAAAAATATCTTCCAATGAACATAATACGAAATGTCGGATTAACCAAATTAAAGAGATGCATGAGTAAACAACATTATCATCATTTATAAACTCAAACGTTTAAGAATAGGTATGAATTTAAATCAATTTATAAGATATTAATTTGTAGTATTCACTATAAATAATTTATGTTATACTAATTTATCGGCAACAAGCCTTTTTTAAATTAGCTATGTTTACGAAACGAAGCGACTGGGTGGGGTAACGACCAAGAAATACTACCAACTGACCAACGATCTAAAAAGTGGTCATCTTAAAACAACGACCACCTGTCTACAACAGTCACTTTGGTCATTTCCCTTGACTGACCGCTGTTTTCAGTTTCGACTGTATACATATGTATTTGATATAATATGAAACTTCTTTATCTCTTCAAAATAAGTTAATTGCAATAACTCTGTAAATACTGAATTAAGAGTTATATTCCTTGTACTCAGCACTTCCTCTTAAATGGCTCTTTAATAACATTTAGTATTGTTAAAATCCTTTCCAAACTTGTTAAGTTATATGATAATCAACAAGTGAGATGAAATTGAATACATGCTAAAATTACCATATCATGCCACCATTTGGTGATATAAAACCATGTTTTTCCTTTATATCCCAGTTTCACAAACTTATCTGTCATAATGAGTGAAAATTTACACTCTCCAAGTGGTAATATATTATAGTTTTTTTTATCAGAAATATGTCCATTTGTAATAATCTTCATCTATTGTCCTACACATTTTGCCCCTTTAATTGATTATATGATATGCATAGATATGGCACAATTTTGGCACATCGCTCATGAAAATGATTCTTTTCTTACCTTCTGTAAAATACACGTTCGCAGACTTGTACTGTGCACTATTTGGATTCCAGAAGTCTTGCATGAGTGCCCGTATAGATTTTTCTGTGGGTGTTATCAGATAAATTGCTTCAAGTCTTGGGAGTGGTTCTCGACGTTTGTTGATGTGCTCAACCACTACAGAAACAAAGTTTTTACAACATATAAACCAACATCATTAGTTGTGAACAAACATCATATACATTTTATAATGCAGATCATTAATTCAAGTACAAGTAACTGAACAGGAGGACCAAAGACTATATGGCATTCACCTGAGACCCAAAGATATTGAACTGTTCAGCAATGCCTTTTCTGTAAATTGTTATAAAATTTCTCAATTGTTTGGGCCTGAATTGTTTTGAAAGTGTTTTTAGCTTACATGTTATGCCTTCTGACATAATCTCGTGCATTTTACAGCATGACGATATCATCCTCATGCTCAGCTGATCCACAATGAGCACCCTCCACTCGCCTGGCTTCTTGGCAGACTGGATAACATCTTGCATAATCTCTGAAAAACAACGATGACGAAATGTCACTCACAAAAGCTTGAGTTTGAAATCAAAAACAAACCGTTGGTGACAATTTTTTATTTGGTGATATTAATTCATTAAGTTTCAACATATCTAACTAGAGCTTTGTCACAGACGTGACGTATAACCCCACATGCTGCATTGACACAGAATAGTTTGCATGCTGTCTCACAAAACAAGAGAAGCTAATTTATGGCAATTTTTAAGAATTATTATGCCATTATCATTTATGGCCATTTTGACCTTTGAACTCTTGAATTCTTTTGCATGACACGCCGTCCAATGACTGTGAACAAAATTAATGTACAGTCATTTTAAAATGTCACAATGAATGACATAGTAATGGCCCGGACAAGCTCATTTATGGCCATTTTTGACTTTTGAACTCCAAGTGTGACCTTGACTTTGGAGATATCGACGTAATTCTTTCGCATGACACACCGTCCAATGATTGTGAACAAATGTACAAAGTCATTTTAAAAGCTCACAATGAATGACATAGTTATGGCCCAGGCAAGATTATTTATGGCAATTTTTGATCTTTGAACTTAAAGTGTGACCTTGACGTTGCAGATATCGACGTAATTCTTTCGCGCAACACACCGTCCAATGATGGTGAACAAATGTGTCAAATGATTTTAAAATCTCACAATGACCGACATAGTTATGGCCCGGACAGGCTCATTTATGGCCATTTTTTACCTTTGAACTCAAAGTGTGACCTTGAAGTTGCAGATATCGACATAATTCTTTCATGCGACACACAGCGCAAAAATGGTGAACAAATGTGCTAAATGATTTTAAAATCTCACAATGAACGACACAGTTATGGCCCGGACAAGCTCATTTATGGCCATTTTTGACCTTCGAACACAAAGTGTGAACTTGACCTTGGAGATATTGACGTAATTCTTTCGCGCAAACACCGTCCAATGATGGTGAACAAATGTGCTAGATGATTTTAAAATCTCACAATGAATGACATAGTTAAGTGTGACCTTGACCTTGGAGATATTGACGTACTTCTTTCGCGCAACACACCGTCGAATGATGGCAAACAAATGTGCCAAATGATTTTGAAATCTCTCAATGAACAACAGAGTTATGGCCCGGACAAGCTCATTTATGACCATTTATGACCTTTGACCTCAAAGTTAGACCTTGACCTTGGAGATATTGACGTAATTCTTTCGCGCGACACACCGTCCAATCATGGTTAACAAATGTGCCAAATGATTTTAAAATCGCACAATGAACGACATAGTTATGGCCCGGTTATGGCCCGGACATGCTCATTTCGGGACAGACAGACCGACAAAGTGACTCCTATATAGCCCCCATTACCAATTACCAATGGTAATGGGGGTATAATTACCAATAACCAATGGTAATGGGGGTATAATAATAAGTGTAGTGCAGATTTAGAACTAAAAGTAGTGCATCCGTAATAAATAAGCACTGCAGGTTATTTTTTCAATGTTGGCTTATAGCGGCATTCTTCTAAGTGTGTATTACTAATAAATGTCCCCATAATCATGCTAATAATTAGCATGATTATGGGGACATTTGGCACAGTCCACTTACAATGTTTTTTTCAGAAATAGTTTTGTTTTCATTGGGAATATATACTAAATTCATTATTAAAGCCTTTAAAGGTATACTAACAGGCAATATCTGATTTTTTTATTTTATTTATAAAACGGAAAAAAAAAATACTAGTGCACGATCTATTTAAAAGGACAAACATTATAGTAACATTTCCAATATATGGTGTAATGTTTTTTCTGAATGAAATATTTAATTTTAAGATTGTTTCAATTACTACAACAAAAGAGTTGTTAAACTTATATGTTAAACTTAGGCAATTTCCCCCCAATTATCAGCAGTTTACATTTACACGATTCACGAATTTCTTTAAATGTTTATTTTGACATTTCTTATTGATTTATTGGCTAAACACATGTCTGTATGCATATGTTTAACGTTACTGTAACCAGTGCTTTTGGCTACCAGTCAGTGGGGCTCAGGTATTACATAAAAGTACTACGGGTACTCTTAAGAATACTACTATGTACCCCGGGTACGGAAAATATGCTTAAAGGCACCTGGCCATACTCCAGGGTACTTTTAAGTATATTTTCCTTACCACAGGTACTTTGTAGTATACTAAAGAGTACCTGGGGTACTTAAAAGTAGTACCTGAGCCGACAATGACCAATGGCGGAGGCTCAATTGGTTGTTGTTGGCTCAGGTACTACTTAAAAGTAACCCGGGTAATCTTAGGTATACTACACTGCATTAATTTATTTATGTGCTATCGATCTTTTGAATCATTGACAGCTTTGGCAAGTTTACCGAGGCATGTTTCATTTCATTTTTATTTGTAGAAATATGTATTAAAATATTGTCTGCTAAAAATTCAATTGAAGACAAAGAGAAATTAAATAAGCAATTCAAATGATTTAGTTACATGCAAACGCAGGGTAATTGTTAACAGAAATTCACTTTCATTTTTCCCGGTTTTCAAAAAGTCCCTGTGAAACATGTTTTTTGCATGACTGCAACATTGCTTTGAATCAAGTTGCATTCAATCTAAATTTAAATTCACCCGTCCATTGGTTGTTATAATTAAATCTGAAAAGTGCCAAATAAAAACCAATGTCCCATAATACACTGTACACTTCTGAAAAAGGACGTATGTTTGTGTTTATGAAATTCTTAAAACACATTTATTGTCATAGATGGCCAGAATTATTTCTTTTAATTGATGTTGAAATTATATTGGATAATTGGATATTATATGCACATCAGAAAAGCGGTATGTATGCAGTTATCGACAACATGGCAATAAATTAGCTCCGAACTTATTACGCGGATCCTTTTATAACGTCTTATCAACGTTATATTGGAGTTACAGTGTATAATGTATCCCAGGTACAGATAATACACTTAAAGGCTTAAAACCATACTCCGGGGTACTTTTTATTTGTGAGCGTTAGCACACAAATAATGTAGAGGCAATTTTGCAAATCACTATTGGCTTAACTACGCTAGGAACCGTAACCCGTGACTGTCTGTGTGGATAACTGCAGTAAAATTATGCAGACGACGAATGCTAAAAGCGTCTGCTCTTACCACCGCATGCGCCTGTTTATAGTTCCCACTGTACTCTACATGTGTATGTATTCAAAAGTATTTAACAGCTTGTAAGACAACGTTGGCCAGTCTAGTGTTTATCATTGAAATCTGTACATATTGGCTGCTTTCATGGAAAACTGGGCTTAATGCATGTTAAATAAGATTAGCCTGTGCACACTGATTAGCTGTATCAATGATTTGAGAGAAAAAAACACATCTCGACCTGTGCTTTAAGACACACTCTTTATAAATTTGAATGGGTTGTGGTCATTTCAAACTTGCGATATAAAAAGCTATAACATAATTTTGAAAACTGAGTTGCGTCTAAGATTATACAACAGCGAACAAATTCAGTGCCTTCAGCGCTTTGATTAGTATATTTTAGGCACTCCAGATACTTTGTAGTATACTTAAAGAGTATCCGGGGTACTTATAAGTATGTTATCAGCGTTATATTGGAGTTACACTACAGTGTACATGTATTAAGTATCCCGGGTACAGATAGTACACTTAAAGGTGCCCAACCATACTCCGGGGTACTTTTTAGTATATTTTAGGTACTCCAGATACTTTAGTTTAATTTAAACCTATTTATTTTAGCCTTAGGCTTATTGAAACGCTCTTGAGTCCTTTTCCTGGGACTATAACCAGTACTTGGTGTCTTTGGGGGAGATCGAAGGAACGCTCCCAGTGGGGTTCAGATACTTTGTAGTATCCTTAAAGAGTATCCAGGGTACTTTAAAGTAGTACCTGAGCCAACAATGACCAAACTAGCATCAGTGCGCATGAGTGGAAAATCCTGAATGTAAACATAATTACATAACAATCAACTGGTATATATGTAGTAAAGTTACCATTACCCGATCAGTAGCGCAATAAAGTTGTTCTGGTGAAAAGCAATAAATGTTTTGAGACTTCTTTTACACCAGTTTGATTAAATATTACCTTTGCTTACTGATTCAGCACAAAGACTTTTTGTTTAACGCAGGCAAAATGTATTTGTGATCCTTTTTTTCGCAGAATTCATGCATTAACAAATCAGTTGTAGCCATAACGGATAATGTGATCGAAACCACTCAGGGGGCATCAAACACGCTATTTGAACTGTCGAAACATGAACTGTGTTGTTAACAATGACCAAGTTACATTGCCAGTTATAAATTATATTCATTTTTTGTTATTTATTGTTTTCTTAATGTGATCTTGTATCTACACTTTAAGCATAATTTTCTTGTGTGAATTATCTGTTGAAAATCCTATATAGATGGAAAAGATATGGGCATCTTATAAACCATGTAAATTCTTTAAATCATATCTTATCATCGATATTGAACATGGAACATAAATAAAACATTTAGATTGAGATCATTTATTGTAAGAATCAACAAGATTTGCATATATTTTAATACAATATATTATCAATACGCATATTATCACACTTGATCCGTTATTGCCCTAATTCTTCATATCATTGCAAAATTATGTTGCAAAATCTTAAACACAAATCAAAACTGAAATGGACTTTTGCAGACAGAAAGACTTCGAAATGGCTGTTAAATTAATGAGTAAACTTCTTACTTTCCAACAGAGTTATAGCATATGGCCGCAAAAAATGTTCAACCTCGATTTGGAAACGAGACTGAAGTCAACCAAGTCAAATATACATGTCAGAAAAACAGAACGAAATGTTTGACAAAGAGTAGCTCAGATTACGACTCAATCAATGCGTTTTAAAGAACAGGCCTTGAAGATGCTGTGTGCAAAATATCATCTCAAAATGTGTATTTTTATGGCGATACTCAGTCTTGAACATCAAAGTGATCCGCTATGGGTGATGATCCGGTAATGGTTACTTGACTGCCGCTATTTGTAAAAAGTGCATCCTGGGAGCAACATCAATTATACTGAGTTCTTCAAGATGGTTTTAATAAATAAGTGTCTTAAGTTTCCCTGTGTAATTAACCACCATCCGAAATTACCTGGACCATACAGAATCTAATTGCTGAATAACGCCTAGCTAAAGAAACTTCAGCGAACAGTTTATATAGTCTTGACAGACCTGTACCTATAAAGTCGCGCCAGTCAAAAATCATAAAAAGCGACATTTAAAGTTATGGTAGCCAGAACTAAATTACGCCTTACTGATTGTAAATGAAATTATCATCATTTGACATTTGTAAGTTTGTAAATTATTCAATATACTAATGAGATCGTTATGAATATTAAAGGATTTATTTATTTATTATTATCACGGTTGACTTTTTTCGAAATGAACAAAGCGACTTAGAGCATTTAGACGATACAAAACACAATTATATTACTATCATTGACAGCTTTCTTCAACGCCATCTTGAATATTTATGACTGGTTCTTAGCAAGGGTAAGGTTACAACTAACTGATTTTCATTCGTACTACATAAATGTGCGTGAAAAGCCTTATACTTGTTATATATTTTTTAATAAAGTTTAAGATGATTAGATTTATTGTAGGAGGTTGATCGGCAACGTAAATTAAATTTATTTGTATGCCTCATGTAACTTGGACAGAGTGCAGGCTGAATTTACCGGCCTAATAATTATCTAATAACGTGAAAATGAAATACTCGAGTAACCAGTCTATGCAAACCAAAATAAGGAAGAATGGAGTCCAGTGAATAATATTCATCCCAGAATTAACATATTGTTTTTTTTTAATGATTGAACATTTTTTAAGGATTGAATACACCCGGTGCGGATTGTCTTCAATATGCCATCTGTTACGTAGACAGTATCGTTCGTATTTATAATGTCTGGAAAAGGCGAAAAGACAGGTAGTGACATTTACTTTCACCATCATCAGTTCCAGAAATCCTGGACTTACGTGATGACTCATGCCTGTTTTAACCGTTTTGGTTACATTAATTAACATAAGATCGTTATTATATGCATATGTTTATATTGCATGTATATTTTCTTTTTTTTTCTATTTTATTCCTGTTCAATACTAATCAGCAAATAAATAAATCAGCAAAATTGTAACTTCTTTCTAAGCACTATCTGGTCAACATTTTTAGCTTCTTTTTCTAAGGGCAATATTGTGACTGTCTCAGCTAGTCCATTGAAATACACTAGACAGCCTAATTAAGCTTAAATATGAAATAATAGGGAAAACAAACTTTTTTCGCTATAAAGGTTATGATTAATCTTGAATATATCTTATCAAAGTATAGCCTCTACACCTACAAGTTCGTACACCTTAAACTTCAAACGCATTTATTTTAATTAAAAGTCAGTAAACAATACCTTAATGGGATATATGCTTTTAGATTTATCCTTTGTTTAACCAATAACGAGTGAAATAGTTTGCTTTTTAGATAAAATAACGGAGTTACGTACCTTTAAACATTTGTGTACATCGTAGGCTGCGTAACAGAGAAGTACCCTATAAGATCGTGCACTGAGTTTGATGACGTCATAGCAAGGCCCTAACATGCGTTTATAATAACTGATGTCTGTTTTTGTGAATATGTGTTTATTTCTAATAAATATTTGTTGTTTTAGCTGACTTTCGTGATTAAACTGTATTGAACAGAAGGGTTTCAAAACATTGGTAAACATAAAAAAGAAATATCAACTGTGTTAAATGTTGTCAGAGGTCTAGAAAAAGTGTATTGATTAACGGAAAATAGCGAAACAACGGCCAGTGGTCCGTGAATGCACTTAACTTTTGATTATGTGCAACAGTTTGACATTGAATCTCCAAGTAAAACAGTCGCGCATAATCAAAACTAAAGTTGCTTTACGGACCATTGGTCGTTTGTAAAACGACGTTAATTGATTTTTAATAGTATTGTAATGAAAAGTATTCATAACAAGTAGCACACTAGAAATTCGAGACCGGCGTCCAAGGGAAACCACCCTTACACCATTTTTCGATCAAAACATTGACAAACATGGCGACGTTCGTCTGGTGAAAGAATTTTTAAGATTTTCACCATTTTTAAGGCGATTTCTATGGGAACGAGGTTAGAAAAACGGACAATATATGTAATTATATCAAGTTCATAACATATTTATTGGGTTATTGCCTGTTTTTCCTCATGATTTACGTCTTTTCGGCTGCGGAAATTATTGAGTTACAAAGTTGAACAGTTTTCGGGCGCGTGCGTTCGAATGTTGCTTAGTTATCGACGTCATCAAGTAATGCACGAACTTGTAAGGCTGCACGAAGTTATAGGAATAGAGGATATATATTATTAGACACCCAAATATTCATACATGTAGCCTGCAACACGGTATTCTCCGGTACTAAAAGAATAATCATTCTCCTCTAAACATCACGTTTATATATCGGATAAATGATTGAATAGACAATCAGTCTTCACTTTTATAATAAATATATTTAAACCACTAGCCTGAATTATGATGCTTTATTGGAAACAGACAAAAAATCCAATGGCCTGACTATATAAATTATTAATTTCTAGTAGCCCGAATAACATTTCACCAGTCCCAGGCTGTTGGGCTTATAGTTAGCGTGAAGACAGGACCATCACATTTGACATTACTGCATTTCAGTATTACTATTTAACAATTAAAAACCATAAATTTTAATTGTAGTCACAACAAAAACAACACCACTGTTCGTCATTATTATCTATAATAACATCAGGGACTACCCTACGGGCGACTTGAACGATAATTTCTGGCTCTAACGCCGTGATTTCGCCCTACGAAACCAGAAAAGCGAAGATAAAGTTGCCTGATTTTTTGAGTAAGCAAGACCGAAAAAGCGAAATCAAGCTGCCTGATTATTTTTGGTACAGCGTGCTATCGCCTGCAGGTGATTAGCAAGATTATTGTTTGTTGTTTATCTAACGGTTACACAATTTACCCCCCGCACGGATCGCTTATTGACCGTGAGTCGTGACAAAGCAGTTGCTATAACAACACACTAGTGCCTCTTCGCGCGTGCCGTAAGTTGTCTAATGATAACGTGATAATTGATTGACTAGCGAGTGTCATTTCGCCAACAATTTTGATCATTGTCTGTTCTGAAACCTTGAAGGCGGAGTTAAGCAGTACATTCACATTGATAGTAACCAATGAGAACGTGTGCATTATGAATACATATGCAGAAGTTTACCTAAGCCATAAAATGATGTCGTAAGTCGTCGTTGTGGGTATGTATTTATGCACATAAAAGTTTACATGCGCAACACATGACCAACCGTAAATATGTATACAATTTACTCTAGTATTTTCTACTGTTAACTTGTTTCATGTTTCAAAACTCTTACACAATCATTCTTCGGTCGATTCACAATTTATTTCATCAGACATTAATTCATAACCATATAAACGGAAACTAACTCACCTGTTCGCAGTGCTTACATGTATATCCATAATTTGATATATCCATACGTAAAAGGCTTCATTGTAAATCCAACTTTAATAGTGATATTTTTTAAGTAAACGCATACAAATCAAAAGTTATTCAAAATGAAGTGATCAATCGAATCAAAACACTCAACTCAGTGAACAACATTTACACAGTGGAAATTCTAGCTAATATGTGCACATTTCTTCTTATTACACGAGACCACATGGGTCTGGAACAAATGCAAGTTAACGTTTCTTTATCAACGTTGTGCAAACAATTACTTCTTCTCAATGATTTCCCATTGAGAACATTGTTTTATGTGTTGGTACAAACATAAATCATTAAGATTTTTATGCCCCCTTTCGAAGAATGATAACTCAAGAACGCTTAGGCCTAGGATCATGAAATTTTATAGGTACATTGATCATGACTGGCAGATGACCCCTATTGATTTTGAGGTCACTAGGTCAAAGGTCAAGGTAACAGTGACTAGAAATAGTAAAATGGTTTCCGGATGATAACTCCTGAACGCTTACGCCTAGGATCATGAAACTTCATAGGTACATTGATCATGACTCGCAGATGACCCCTATTGATTTTCAGGTCACTAGGTCAAAGGTCAAGGTCACAGTGACTCGACACAGTAAAATGGTTTCCAGATGATAACTCAAGAA
>VMBQ01000898.1:37355-47905 GCA_007657795.1 Dreissena rostriformis | reverse complement strand
ACGGGAATTCAATGAAACTTTATGGGAAGCTTCACTACCAAGAGGAGATGTGCATATTATCAGCCGGTTATGGTCGGATGATTTTTCACAGAGTTATGGCCCTTTGAAATTTTCTATAAACTGTACATATAGTGCAATTCTTGTCCGGGCTATTTCTCCCCAACTACTGACTGGAATTCAATGAAGCTTTATGGGAAGCTTAACTACCTTGAGGAGATGCGCATGTTATTAGTGGGTTCTGGTAAGATGATTTATTTAGAGAGTTATGGCCCTTTGAAATTTTTAAGTTGCTAAACCATCCATCGTATTATTTTGTCCAAAGTTATGCCCCTCAAGAAGTTTCCTTTTATCTGAATATATAGTGCAATATGGTGACAAAAAAATCTTTGGGGAGCATCAACCGTCTCCGACGGTTTCTTGTCATCATCAGTCTGCTAAGTAACTTGTCATGATTTTTTTGTGGAGAATTATACCGTAGGGACCATTTAGTGCAGTAGGTTTATTAAAGCCAATTGTCTGTGACAGAAGGCACGGGTACAGCAGGCATTTGGGCTGCTAATTAAAATAACAGTAGTGAAATGAGGTTTCTAATTGGACGCAAGCTTGATATTGGCAGACATAATTTAGGTGTTTGTCGCACTTTAAATTGTAAATACCATAAAAAAATTAGGTAAAAGTAGTTTGTAACAAGAATATATTAATATGAGAGGATGTAATTAAATTGAAAATATGAGTTGTTTGTACTTGATGATGATGGACTTGATACTAGATGTTCCATGCATAAAGATTGTGTTTTGTTACAAAAGCAGTCATAGAGATGATGATAATAAAATGATGTATTATGATGAAGTACATTTTAATGAGAATACATTGTTTTTACAAATAAACATAGTATAATGATAGAAATAATAAAAGCTGTGAAATGAACATGTTTTGTTTTTGAAAAACTAAAAGTCGATATTGTTTGCACAAACTTCTCCATGATTTTCCAAACTTCTCCCTGTTTCAGAAAAAAGGAGAAGTCACTTCTCCCTATTTTAAGGCCTAGGGTAGTCCCTGAACATCGGGTATTTCCACTGTAAAAAGGAAAGATAGTACTAAAATTGAATCAAACATGAATAAACAAAGATCTGACATACCATCAAAAGCTACACTCTATTTATCTGATATCATTTAAAATAATTTGAATGTAAAGATCCATAAACACTGCCCAATACTATAATGCTTTATAAAAACTTCCAACAACAAAAAGTGCTATAGGAAGATTAATTACAATAGGAAGATCCTAAAACAAATAACATTGGTGTAAAAACGTAAAAATACAAACATTCTGCAACTTTTAAGCATCTAGAAATCATTTCAGGATGTCATCTTATTTCGTTTTGCAGATGATCTCGAGTCAGGATCAGATTCATTTGGTTTGTGTTAATTTGCATTGTGTGAAGCTCACTTGCCTGTGCTTTCTATTAGATCTGCGATCTATTATAATAGACAGGGCTTTTTTTTCTTGGTTTTTGGCAAAGACTTAGAGTCAGGCCTTCCAGATTTTGGGAAAAAATATCAACATAACTGAAAAAGGGGAAACAAATTTCTACGGTTAGCTTAATTTTTTTGTAATGTTTCATGATTTTTAGCTCGGCTGTTTTCGAAGAAAACCCGAGGTATTGTCATAGCCCTCTCGTCTTCCGCGTCGTCGCCTTGGTCGTCCGAAAACTTTAACATTGGCCATAACTTTTGCAATATTGAAGATAGCAACTTGATATTTGGCATGCATGTGTATCTCATGGAGCTGCACATTTTGAGAGGTCAAAGGGCAAGGTCATCCTTCAAGGTCAAAGGTCAAATATATGGGTCAAATTCACTACTTTTGCAATATTCAACATAGCAACTTTATTTTTGGCGCGCATGTGCATCTCATGGAGCTGCACATTTTTAGTGGTCAAAGGTCAAGGTCATCCTTCAAGGTCAAAGGTCAAATATATGTGTCAAATTCACAACTTTTGCAATATTCAACAAAGCAACTTTATTTTTGGCGTGCATGTGCATCTCATGGAGCTGCACATTTTTAGTGGTCAAAGGTCAAGGTCATCCTTCAAGGTCAATGGTCGAATATATTGGTCAAATTTACAACTTTTGCAATATTCAACATAGCATTGCTAAGCAACTTTATTTTTGGCGTGCATGTGAATCTCATGGAGCTGCACAATTTTTGTGGTCAAAGGTCAAGGTCATCCTTAGGTCAAAGGTCAAATACATGGGTCGAATTCACAACTTTTGCAATATTCAACATAGCAACTTTATTTTTGGTGTGCATGTGCATCTCATGGAGCTGCACATTTTTAGTGGTCAAAGGTCAAGGGCAAGGTCATCCTTCAAGGTCATAGGTCAAATACATGGGTCAAATTCACAACTTTTGCAATATTCAACATAGCAACTTTATTGTTGGCATGCATGTGCATCTCATGGAGCTGCACATTTTTAGTGGTCAAAGGTCAAGGGCAAGGTCATTCTTCAAGGTCAAAGGTCAAATACATGGGTCAAATTCACAATTTTTGCAATATTCAACATAGCAACTTTATTTTTGGCGTGCATGTGCATCTCATGGAGCTGCACATTTTTAGTGGTCAAAGGTCAAGGTCAAAGTCCTCCTTAAAGGTCAAAGGTTAAATACATGGGTCATATTCACAACTTTTTCAATATTCAACATAGCAACTTTATTTTTGGCGTGAATGTGCATCTCATGGAGCTGCACATTTTGAGTGGTCAAAGATCAAGGTCAGTAAATGTATGATTTCTATGTATATTTCGCATAAACATTATAGTTTCACTGTCACACATCTTTGGGGCCATAAGTGTTCCCTAGTTATACTATGTAGAAGTGCAGACGACGTTATTTTACAGTATGTCGAGATATTCTTTGCAGAGTTGTGCCCTTGCATTGTGCCATTTAAACTTAAGCAAAGTTTGAACATCAATTTACTTGTGTACTTTGTGTCTCGAACTTGTCTCTGAGTTTTCTGTGTATCAACATAAATCTTTATAGATATTCTATATATTCAAAGTTTAAATGCAAGCCGTATTTTTGTTTCTGCCTGGTTATTCTTTGCAGAGTTATGAGCCCTTGACCCTTTAAAAAAAAAATTGCCCCCAGAATGATCGGGGGTATATTGTTTTTCGTCTGTCTGTCTGTCTGTCATTGTATGTGGGTCAGTCCCAAAACTTTAACTTTCTCATAAAATGAAAACTCTTCAGTCTATGTTCTTTAAACTTCACATGTGCATGCATCTCATTTAAATTTACAATCATACATGGTTTGAGGTCACTAGGTCAAAGGTCAAGGTCACTGTGACCTTTACATTCAAAATATAACCTTGTTTCTAAAATAGCTGCCGTGCAGCTTCAAAGCCAAGTAGGGGGCATTGTGTTTCACAAACACAGCTCTTGTTAAATAGGGTGAAATAAGTTATTTACATTTATTCCTCAAAATAATTGCTGGTTTACTTATGTTGCACAGACTGGGTGCAGTATGCACATTTCAACTTTTTTTTCTGTCCCATCAACATTAACAATTTCTAACCAGGGATATGACTTTTTCTACTTTTGACAGGTTTTTTCAATCACGGACTTTCCGTCATGTTTTTGGATGTCAACTTGCTACTTTCAACTGCTGCATACACAGTTTCTAACAAATCGATAACAGGAATGATTCGGCACATATTCGCGCTTGCCTACTTGGTTGGAAAAAGTTTGCGATCAACATATATTTAGCGCAACAAACGCTTACATCTTTCGACCTCGCTTAGACATTTTTATTACGCACCGTTATAGAAACTGAAAGTACAGACACTTTACAAATACATGCACGTCATAAATATTTTNGTTTTTATTTTAATTGGGATTTTTTTTCCAAATTTTGGGAAAAAAGTATACCTTTTGCCATTGGGAACATAGCCGTTATTGGGCTATAAAATCGGGCCAAAAAAAGCCCTGCATGCTGTAAAATATAAAGCGAAAAAAAAACACTGAATATTTAAAACATTCACACATATATCAAACAAATATCATATAAAAAATGTATCATATCAGCACGTTTGTACGTAGCACATTTACAGGTACATTAAGAAAAAACACTAAACAAAACATAACGTTCTGTGAACGCATGAAGTTAAATAAAACCTCCACATGTAATACACAATTACATCTTTTACTCAAATCAATTTTGATAATGAGTCGAATACATGTTAACAACCAGTGTGCCATCAATTATGGCTTTGCTTTAATCAAGGGCTCCTAATGGATTTACAGCTTTATGTGACCAGAGGCAAACGAACAGTAGAAGGTGTGAAAATTGTGACCGGGACTGAGAAAACAGTTTAAGCCATCCGATAATTCGACCCTTGCGAGTTCGAGCCAAACGACTTTAATTTATATGAATATACAGCAATAAAAAATGAGTGCTTCGAGGAGAGTTCCAGCCCACCGAAATTCGAGCCAAGCCAGTTCGAGCCATCAGATTTCGACTGTATATATTTTGGAATAAATTTAGCAGTGTGCACAATTAATTTGTTTCAACAAAAAACAACAACCATTTATTGCATTAAGTTTTGTCAGTGCAAACATTAAACTCTACATTTATTTTTCCCATGTACTTACAGTATAAATCAAATGGCATCTTATGTGTACATTACACTTTAGTATTGTAGTGCTTCAGCTAGAATTTGAAAAGGGCAGGGGGGCTTTTTTGTCAAAAGGGCACTTTTGAGCGCGCAGTCGTATCCATAATGCTCCCTGTTGCATATTATTTTTTTAAATAAGAGGACAGAGCGGGGCTTCAAAAGGGCAGGGCCTAGCTGGAGCACTGGTATTGTAACACACATGACCTATTGATATTTGTATAACTTAATTATCATTGCAAGGTCACCAGGTCAAGCCTTTGACTATTGGTACCTTGAACACAAGTGAGCGCTTCTTGGCCTTCATGGATCTTGTTTTAATGTCATTTCAGAGAAAACATCAGGTTCTCGGATGTTGAAGAAGGTTCACTCATTCAAGGAGGACTTTAAAGGGCTTATCAAGCGCCGACCTTCGACTTCTGGAACCCATGGCTCTGTAGGACCAGGAAAACCCAAGAGTCAGATAAATGGAGACAGAGCTTGCTCAAATGACCCGGTAAATTTTGCATAATCTATTTTATTTAAAGAAATGAAAAAAGGAATGAGATTTAGCTTATAAAAAGTACTTGAGTATGACTACAGTCTATTAACATCCTTTACTAGTATTTGAGTATGAAAAGGTTCATGAACTGACGCACGAGCTGAAGCGCTACTGCTGGGACATTGAGATTTGCGGAGATTAAGTGGCTAGGATTCGGAGAAACATCAATAGACGAAGGGCATAAGATCAGCGGTCAGGACTCTATACATTGCCACGGCGTTGCTTTCATCGTTAGGAAGGAGGTAGTCAACAGTGTCATCAAATGCAGCCCAGTCTCCAGCAGACTCGTTTCCATCCGCGAAACCTCACAACATCACAATCATCCAGGTCTACCCACCAACAGCTGACTACAGAGACGAGCAGATTGAACAGTTCTTTGAAGAATTAGAGCGCATCATAGTCAAGTTTCCCAAGAAAGACATCCTGATTGTCTATGGTGACTGGAACACCAAGGTTGGACCAGACGCATACCAAGACTGGTCATGGACAGTAGCTAGATTTGTTTTAGGAGAGACCAACGACAGAGGTTTGAGACGTCTTGAGTTCGCCAGAAGCAACCTTGCCCTGGCCAACACGCTGCATCCACACAAACCGTCCAGAACAGCGACCGGGAATGCTCCAAACGGGCAAGTACTGAACCAGATAGATTTCATACTGACACGGCAACGGTTCAAGTCAAGCACCAACCAAAGGGGTTTAGTGTGTGGCTATGATAGAAATTAGTAAAACATCATTTTGAATGAAAAATCATCAAATTATAACGAAAAATCAACTTTTCTGGGGAAAAAAATCACTATCAAATAGATATATATTTATATATAACAAGGTATCCAACTCAAAAGGACCCGAAAAAAGGGTTCATCGCTTTGAACATCTATTACTTCATCAATTGTGCAGTGATTTCCATGAACTCGGTCTTATTAATCGCAGACATACATTTCAGGAAATGTACATATCTTGCAATATTTTGACAATGCTAGGTCAAATTTTAAGAATAACATGATACATTTCAAATGCCGCACGCGCACCGTCGGCCGGTTGAAAAAGTATGTAAACAAAGGTTTCAAAAGGCACTGGACAGTTAGTTTTGATGAATAATGTAACGGCATGAACGGTAAAAATGAAAGTGAAATTATTTTTTTCAGAGAATTTGATTTTTCATTTTAATTTGATTATTTTTCATTCAAAATGATGTTTTTACTACTAACTATCATAGCCACACGCTAACCACCTGTGGCATCAACAAGGTGAACACAAGAACGTTTCCTGGCGCAGACATCGGCAGTAACCATGACTTAGTGCTCACCACCATCAAGCTGAAGTTAAAGAGCAAGGGCATCATGAAGAACCCTCGCCAAAGATTTTACTTGGAGAAATTGAAAGATCCAGTGATAGCAGAGGTATTTCAAGCACAGAAAGGGGGCAAGTTAGCAGCCCTAAACAAGACAATTAAATCGACACAATAACCAACAACATCAAGGATGTCCTACTGTCATCGGCCTAAGAAGTGCTTGGGAAAGAGAGAAGGAAAAACAAGCCATGCGTGATGACCGAAATCATGGACCTATGTAACAATAGAAGAGAGCTGAGGCATGAGAGGTACACCAGCCTGGACTCTAGAGCAAATTACCATTAAGCGAACAGGGAGGTAAGGAAGAAGATGAAAGAGGCCAAGGAGGAATGGATTGAGGAACAATGTACCATCATAGACAAAGATATGACCACAGGCAGCCGTAAGAAGGCCTACAGCACCCTCAAGATCCTCATGAAGACCAGTCAGCCCAAGGACAATGTTATATCAAACGCTGACGGGAATCTCCTTATCGAGAGTGCCGCAGTCCTAAACAGGTGGACTGAATACTGCAGTGATCTTTGCAACTACCCTCTTCAACCGGACTCCAGTCTCTTTCAGAACGATCCAAACCAGAAGTGGACAACGAAAGTCGGTCCATATTTACGGCAGATGTGGAGGAGGCAATCTCCGGGAGTGGACAACGTTCCTCCCGAGTTGATTAAGCACAAAAGAGAGGCAATGACTGCAGCAATGACGGAACTATGCCAAAAGATCTGGGAGGAGAAGTGGCCCAAGGAGTGGACCCAATCACTGGTCATACCCATACCGAAAAAGGGCAATCTCAAGTTGTGCGAGAATAACCGCACCATTACTATCACCAGTCATCCCAGCAAAGTCATGCTACACATCATTCTTAATCATTTGAAAAGTAAGGCTGAGGAAAAGCTGGCCAAAGAGCAGGCTGGATTCAGAGCTGGGTGTGAATCTTCAACAAAGTGTTTTTATTTGACTTAAATGTCCTGTCTACGATGGCCCTATTGTTGACTGAGCACAATGTTCTTTCACCATATGGTCTTGATTATTTACAACAGAGTCATTGTTAGTTGCTTTCTGCAGGAGCTACAAAAGCTGCAGACAGAGGTGGAGAATGTGAACAGGACCCTGAAGTACATACAGGCTGTCATCACCCAGGACAAGCTGCAGATTGTCCCCAACACGGCCACTGTTGTCTTGGACACAGTCAATGATGTCTTCCTCATTCTCAACAACTTCTTTATGACGCAAGAAAGGTGAACAAATCAATGTTCTGCTGATTGCTTCATTTTTTATAACCCGCACAACACAGTTTTAAGGTACATGTAGATGTACTTGTCTTTTTGCCCATCCGTCCGTCCGTCTATGAGATCAGTAAATATAGTATTGGAAAAAAAATGGCCATCATGGAGGGAAGTAATTGTTCCTGTTATTGCTATAGTGAAAGCTTATTTACTCCACCTGCTCAAGTTAGTTTAGGTTCTTTAAGCTTCAGGTAAACGCCCTAGGGCCTTTTGATATCGTTTTTTCAAAAACAAACTATTATTATTATTATTTGTGATTGTTATTGCACAAATCGTACAGTGATGTGAACATGCTGCTTTCATTTTTTCATTTTCAGCACCACATTGACATCACGTCACAACCAAGTCTGTCAGAGCTTAGCACATTTCATCAAATGGGCAGATGATCTTTTAATACAAGGGCCTAAGGGCTTAAACAAGGACAATGCATACACTCTAATAACTGCACTTTCTGATGGTATTGAGGTAAGAACCATGTAGCTGATTTTCTATATCAGGTGAGGTGTGGAATTTCCGATTTGCCAACACATTATTTAAGCAAATAAAAAAATGATCACATAATTATCTGAATTAAATCTATAGTACTTGATTGTGTGATTGGGCTACTAGTCAGACTAATACGATCCTTGTCACTCCATATTTTAGAATACATGGATGTTTTTATGCCCCCTTCTTCGAAGAAGAGGGGGTATATTGTTTTTGGCCTGTCTGTCTGTCATTCTGTCCCAACACTTTAACCTTGGTCATAACTTTTGCAATATTGAAGATAGCAATTTGATATTTGGCATACATGTGTATCTCATGGACCTGCACATTTTGAGTGGTGAAAGGTCAAGGTCATCCTTCAAGGTCAAAGGGCAAATATATGGGTCAAAGTCGCTCAAAAGGGGGCATAGTGTTTCTCAAACACATCACTTGTTTACAATTACATGTATAATATTCCCAACTAGTAGGTCAATATTTACTGTCAAAGCTGATATATTTGTGTGTTGCCAACTGTTGATCACATGTTGCACACAATTTGAAAGGTTTGTTTCCATTTCACTCCATTATTTTGAAATGACTGGAAAGATTTTGATAACAGACAAGTCAGTTTAAAAAAAATAATATTATTTAACACAAACTTTCAATATTCAATTGGATTTAACATACAAATTAACAATAAATGAATACAAGTTACAATATCAAATTATTTTGTGAAATGCAAACATTAGATGAAATTAGAAAATTATTAACGCTTTATTTATTGACTGCCAAAGTAAACATATATATCAGTGTTATATATTCCTGTTTAACAGGAAATTATCTGCCTGAAATACAAAAATTAGAGTAAATTAGGAAATAATTCACACTTTATTTATAGACTGCCAAAATTAACATATATAACAGTCTAACAGTTTAATATATGGGCCGCGTCGCGACAAAACCTGCCTTAATGACATTGATGACGTTGTTGGGAAAACCCGCTTAAATGTACGTCATTGTTTAATCCGGGAAGTATTTTCGTGTTTGGTGAAAATTAGTTATGTACGGCAAAGTTGGGAATTTAGAAATAACATGATGGATGAAGAAATGAAGGTAAGTATTTGTTTGTTCAGTTTATCAGTTTGATGAAAGTTTCTGTTTGAATTGTGTTAATTTCCATAGCTTTTATAACTTGAACTGTGTAAAGTGAAAGTAAAAAAAAATTTGTCGCTGTTTTGTTTAATAGCCAAGTGTTCACTAATGTTTACCAAACTTTTCGGTATCCAAATGGAAATCCATGATTGTTATGTAATGAGTAAGTACAAGAACATTCATTTTACATGTACATGTCAAATAAATATTTGCTTTAAATATTATTATTCCTGTAAGTTTAAGATCCCATACCGACCCTTAAAGCCGGCGGAGTTGATGTTGGTATATTTTCCCATTTTAAGCTCATCTATTTTGAAAAAAAAAATGAGCTATTGTCATCACCTGAGCGTCGGCATCTGCGTCCAGTTCAGTTTTGTGTTTAGGGCCACTTTTCTCATAAAGTATCAAAGCTATTGCATTCAAACTTGGTACACTTACTTACTATCATGAGGGGACTGGGCAGGCAAAGTTACATAACTCTGACTGGCATTTTCACAGAATTATGGCCCCTTTTATACTTAGAAAATTGAAAATTTTGTTAAGTTTTGTGCTTTGGTCCATTTTACTCCTCAAGTATCATAGCTATTGCTTTCAGGCTTGGAACACTTGCTAACTATCATAAGGGGACTGTGTGGGCAAAGTTACTCTGACTGGCATTTTGACAGAATTATGGCCCTTTTTTTTACTAAGTAACTTTGAATATTTGGTTAAATTTTGTGTTTAGATCCACGTTACTTCTAAAGTATCAAGGCTATTGCTTTCAAACTTCTAATACTTTCTTACTACTATGAGGGTACTGTACCTGGCAAGTTGAATTTGACCTTGACCATTGAATGACCTTGACTGTCGAGGGCAAAGTATTACATTTTGCTAAAATTGCCACAACTTCTTTATTGATGATCAGATTTGATTCATACTTTGACAAAACAACACTTACCTGACATACCACAATAGACTCCACCCAAACCATCCCCCACCCCAGAATCCTTCCCCCCTCTCCAAATTGTTTTTCCCATTTTCTTATTATTTTTGGAATATCATCTTATAAATGACCCCACTGCACACTATACCCCCCCCCCCCTTTTTTT
>VMBQ01000898.1:10988-22658 GCA_007657795.1 Dreissena rostriformis | reverse complement strand
ACGGCTTATGTCAGTAGCTCTTTGAGGTATGTATGTGAAACTAAACACTGCTTATGTCAGTAGCTCTTTGAGGTATGTATGTGAAACTAAACACTGCTTATGTCAGTAGCTCTTTGAGGTATGTATGTGAAACTAAACACTGCTTATGTCAGTAGCTCTTTGAGGTATGTATGTGAAACTAAACACTGCTTATGTCAGTAGCTCTTTGAGGTATGTATGTGAAACTAAACACTGCTTATGTCAGTAGCTCTTTGAGGTATGTATGTGAAACTAAACACTGCTTATGTCAGTAGCTCTTTGAGGTATGTATGTGAAACTAAACACTGCTTATGTCAGTAGCTCTTTGAGGTATGTATGTGAAACTAAACACTGCTTATGTCAGTAGCTCTTTGAGGTATGTATGTGAAACTAAACACTGCTTATGTCAGTAGCTCTTTGAGGTATGTATGTGAAACTAAACACTGCTTATGTCAGTAGCTCTTTGAGGTATGTATGTGAAACTAAACACTGCTTATGTCAGTAGCTCTTTGAGGTATGTATGTGAAACTAAACACTTTTCTGTTGGCTCATCATTTGAGGTCACTGAAACCGCAAGGCATGCCTCAGTGGTCACATGATTTATATAGACTCATGCAGAAAATAAGTTATAAAATCTTCTTTTATGAAACATCAAGGCTCAGAGGTTTAATATTTGGCATGTACTATCGTTTTGTGGTCCTTTACCAAGTTTGTTCATATAATGTCCTTGTGATCAAAACTGACCCCGCCCTGGTTGTTACTTGTTTCTGTCAAATGACTTTATGTATATAGTGATTACTCCTTCTTGTCTCAGGTCGAAAGTAAATTAGGCTGCAACAAGTTTAGGAAGAATAAAGGCCCTTTTCCCAAACATTTGCTGTGGGAACATCAGTGTCTGTGACACATATCTATTTATGTCATCATTACAAAAATAAATAAAGGAAAATGGCTGAAAATGACACTAAAACATCAAATGATGTTATTAAAATTGAAAACATTATATCCCTATACTGCCCATGTTAGCTTTTTTCAGCATTTTTTAACACACCAAAATTTATCATTACAGGTGTTGTTTCATTTATGCGGGTATGGTAATGAGATGATTTGAATATCTTTGTCGAAAACAATTGAATATAGATATATGTTGAAAAATATGGATATCAGTGGGTGGGGCCTTTTTTGCAAATATGGATATAAAATTTACAAAGAGGTTGGGACTTTATCTCCGTATATAGCCTAACAGGGACATTCAGCTTCTGAAGTCTTTATGTGACCAGTGGATCACTATGGACACTCATGTGCCTGTTGTTAGATTGATATACGGATCACCATGAAATCAGCAGACAATCTAACAACTATGTATGTACTTTAGTTCAAGCGTACATGCAGACCATTGGTGCTTACACGCAGCCTCAGGGTGGTATAGACTACATCTCTCGGCACAGTATGAACTTCTATGAGGCCCAGTGGCAGCGGCACCAGATGGAGGTCTCCCACAACCTGTATCCCCGCTCCAACACCATGAGTGTCATCTCCGACCTCAGTTCAGGATCCTCTCTAGGTGGCAGCACCCCCAGCAGTCCTTCTATACCAGCACTGCCAGCTAAACGACGGGTCAGTGTGCAGTGCACCACGTTGTACAGTCTTTTTGTAGGAATAAAGTTGAATTTTTCATCCAACACAATGTCAAAACAATTAGTAATATACTGAATGGATTTATTTTCACTACACTCTTATTCTGTTGTGAATGTTTTATGTCAGTAAAATGTCCTCAGCATAACTTTGTCCGGCATGGATAGATTTAAAAACATTGGTAGAATTGACATGCAATGTTTTATGGAGTTTCATGCACAAGACCCAGACCCGTATGTCAAGGTCACAGCTCAAGGTCAAAGGTCAAAACATAGTATTGACATTTGTCATAGAGCATAACTAGCATTTTGGAGTAGTATAGTAGAAGTTAAAAGCTTATTAAGATAAAGTGGCACACACAAGAACTAAGTCCTAAGGTTGAAGGTCAAGGTCACAATTCATGGTCAAAGAAATAAAAAACCAACAGAAATCAATTAAAAATTCCAATCTTTACATGAAGAAACATATTAATGTACGATATCGTTGTGACTGTGACGCAATGGTTTTTAGTTGTCTTTGAGGTTTACAGCCTTTTCTCTTTGAAAGTTGCCTCGAACCTTTGCATTTAATTGAATAGTTACGTCTCTTTTAAATATGTAATTGTTTCTTGTCCAAGATAACAGATGTGAATTTCCTATACAATTATATTTTTGTCTTAACAAATTGACCTCTTTCCAGCAGATTTCTGATCATGCTGGTGTTTTTCAGTTTGTTGCCAACAGGGACAGTCAGCTGTCTACTGCATCCAGCCAGTCGGACACCATGGCAGACATGTTCAGAGAAAAGTCTACTTGTCTTCTGGAGCCAAACTTCAATTTTCAAGATATGTATGTACAATATTTAGATATCTAAAAATATAATTTCATCAACAAAGGTTTTGATAGGATTAGTTGATGTGTCTATTTGTGAATAGAAATGAGCAAACTGAATTGCATGATAGAGACATCACTTTTTTCCAATCCTAACCAAACTTGCAATAATACACAGTTTGTGTATTACCATTACATCTTGTCTGGGATTGTTTTTAGCTCACCTGAGCGATAGCTCGGGGTGAGCTATTGTGATCACTCAGCGTCCGGCGTCCGTCCGTCCGTCCGTCCGTCCGTCTGTAAACAATTTGTAAACATCTTCTTCTACTAAACCATTGAGCCAATTTCAACTAAATTTCATGTTGAGCATCCCTAGGTCATGGGACAAAAGAATTGTTAAAAAAAATTTGATCACATAACCAAGATGGCCGCCATGACCATATATGGTAAAAACCTTAAAAAATCTTCTTGTCAGAAACCGCTCATCAGATTTTCAAAAAATTTCACAGGGATGACCTTTGAAGGCTCCCCTGAAAAAGTTGTTCAAAGAAATTTGATTCGTCAAAAAACATGGCCGCAGGAGCTCGTTGAACTTTGCATGTTTATTCGTTTTTGCCTATTTTGTGAAAACTTTCAAAAATCTTCCACATTTTTTGTCCGATCCTTTCCAAATTTGCACAGTGTCTTTATATCAATGAGGACACGAACCCTACAAAAAATGAGCATTATTGGTCCATGAAGTACAGAATTACCTCCCCTTGAATTGAGAAAATGGTGTTTATGCAATAAAGTCCAAATTTTTCATCCAATTCTTTCCAAACTTGTAAGGATTTAGCATGGTTCAAACAAGGGAAACAACTACGGTTTATGCATGTTCTTTTTATTACAGATTTGCCTCCCTTTAATTCATTTAAAATCTCATTTTACAGCAGAGATTCCAAATCTGACCTGTAAATGAGCCCCATATTTACTGCCAGTGCTAGGTTACCTTTTCCCATTTGATCATTCTTAAGTATTGGTCTTGTCTTGTAAACATGAGATAAAACCATGTCATTTAGTGCCATTTTAGATCAGATGGTGACTGCTTACAAAGGAATTGAAGTAAGAACATGTGTAATGCATGTTTTTCTTATAAACTGAAAAAAGTCGGGTTTTATTTAAATATGTCAAAAGTGAATATATATCCGGATAAAAATATTTCGGATGACATGTTAATTTCATGTATTTTTAGCTCACCTGAGCGATAGCTCAGGGTGGGCTATTGTGATCACTCACCGTCCGGCGTCCGTCCGTCCGTCCGTCTGTCTGTCCGTCCGTTCACAATTTGTAAACATCTTCTACTACTAAACCATTGAGCCAATTTCAACCAAATTTCATGTGGAGCATCCCTAGGTCATGGGACAAAAATACTGTTAAAAAAAATTTGATCACATGACCAAGATGGCCGCCATGACCATATATGGTAAAAACCTTAAAAAATCTTCTTGTCAGAAACCGCTTGTCGGATTTTCAAAAAATTTCACAGGGATGTTCCTTAAAGGCTCCCACTAAAAGTTTGTTCAAGAAAATTTGATTCGTCGAAAATCATGGCGGCAGTAATTTGTTGAACTTTGCATGTTTATGCGTTTTTGCCTATTTTCTGAAAACTTTAAAATTCTTCTTGTCCATAACCATTAGGCCTAGGGCTACCAAATTTGGTATGTAGTGACATCTTATAGTTCTCTACTAAGTTTGTTCAAATTATGCCCCTGGGGTCATATTTGACTCTGCCCCGGGGGTCACAAAATAGAACATATGCTTATATAAGGCCTATTTTGTGAAAACTTCAAAAATCTTCTTGTCCATAACCGTATGGCATAGGGCTACCAAATTTGGTATGAAGTGACATCTAAAAGTTCTCTACCAAGTTTGTTCAAATTATGCCCCTAGGGTCAAATTTGACTCTGCCCCGGGGGTCACAAAATGGAACATATGTTTATATAAGGCTTATTTTGTGAAAACTTTAAAAATCTTCTTGTCCATAACCGTATGGCATACAGCTACCGGGCTATTGTGATCACTCACCGTCCGGCGTCCGTCCGTCCGTCCGTCTGTCTGTCCGTCCGTTCACAATTTGTAAACATCTTCTACTACTAAACCATTGAGCCAATTTCAACCAAATTTCATGTGGAGCATCCCTAGGTCATGGGACAAAAATACTGTTAAAAAAAATTGGATCACATGACCAAGATGGCCGCCATGACCATATATGGTAAAAACCTTAAAAAATCTTCTTGATTATATATTTTATTCGGGTATTGCATGATAATGATTTATTGTTTTTCATCAACGCATTACAGTATGCTTAAGTATACATACTTTTTTATGTCTGCAATAATACATGTATGTTTATGGTATGTTTTTAGAGTATGTTCACAACACTAAAGTATACATACTTGTTATGCTTGCAATAATATGTTCATGGTATGTTTTTAGTAGGGTTGTTATCAATTTTGATGATATCGCTGTATCAATGATATGCAATGAATTGCCGATACGATATCAATTCCAATTTTGAAATATCGAGTATCGTTTATCTAATTACCTCACAGGTTGAAAAGTACTAAAGCAGGCTATTCTTTGTTTTTTTATAGATTCCACTATATCATGACACAATTTCATTATTTTTATAACACTTTTTAATTTACGCTGTACATGTGCATTACATCTAACAAATTAAGAATAATGCAGTTATATTTAGGTATTTTAACATAATAGCCAAGAGTTAATGTATTTTTATAACTTATTTTAAGCGAGTCATAGCACCAAACACCCATAAATCGATATATCGCTGTATCTACGATATTTCCTTTCACAAATAGGATGATCTATGGGTACCCTAGATGTGTCCACCTGATTGTCATTTTGATCGGACAATTTTTGAAGGAGTTATGGCCTAACTATATAGAAGATATAGGGAGAAAATCTTGTTATCACAACTCCTTTGAAACTACTAAGAGGATTTTCACACAATTACTACAGGATGATCTATCAATGCCCTACGTGTGTCCACTCAATTTTCATTTCGATTGGACAATTTATGAAGGAGTTATATATATAAATTTGTTACCAGGTGCCGTGTGAAATAGGTGAGCGACTCCAGGACCATCATGGTCCTCTTGTTATTTCGAGATCCTTAGACCTACATGTACAATAAGAGTTATTCCCTTTTTCATGCAAATATTTCAAATGTGTCTATTTAGCCACAAGCATACTTCATTTTCCATTGAATTGTTTCTAAGCTTTCATAGTTTGTGTATGACCATCAGATCTTAGCAGATGAACAAAATTGCCTTATTTTTGCTTACCGGAACAGAATTTGCTTGTTGCATTTATGGTGCCCTTTTTCCGTTGTTCTCATGCATTGTCCATTGTGTGCCATCGACATTTGCCTTGTTAGCACAAGCTTCATTTATTGCCCAATGGTCATGAAACTTGGTCAGAAATGTATCCCTATTCTATCTTGGCTTAGTTCAAAACTGGGTCACAGGGTTCAAATTATGGAAAAGTTTTTGAACACTACATTTATTTGCACATTATTCATAAAACTTGATCAGAACATTTGTTTGCCAAGTGAGATATGGTTCTGGTCCATTACAATCATCCATGAGTTTCCCTGGTATTCTTGCAGTATACTTCACTGCCTACCTGCCACTGCAAACATTCAACTCAAAGCATGGTGCTGGTAATTGCTCTAACAAAGCTCTAGTATTTGGACGGCTTGTATCAGGTTGGTGTCCCCTTGTATTTCAGGGAGCAGAAGCGTGCCTCGGCCCCTGCAGGTCAGCTGGAGGCCCCTTCATTGCCAGAGCCCAGCAGGGTCACAGAGAAGTCAGACATACCCAGGGACGCGGACTCAGATTTCTCTGAGCTCAATCCCCTCGATGATGTAGATGTCTCAGATCAGTTGGTGTATAAATCACCTGTAAGGCACACTACACAGTAGTTGGCATTGTACATTTATCTGTTCTTTCTGTATACATTCTAACATTTAATTCACTAAGTAATTGAATCCTGCGGGTTATAGCTGTGTGCAGCTGCATTACCAGCCGATCCTGCTTACATTAAAAAACACATATTCACTTTGATATTTGAGAATAAATGTGTATAAAGCTGAGTGCAATGTGTTGTGTTCTGTAGAATGAAGAGGGCCCAGATATCCGTGGAGGCTCCGTTGACGCTCTCATAGTACATGCAACCGCTGCCAACAAAACTGGTAAACCATACTTTCAGTCTTGACTTATGAGTGTTTTTAAATGTGTTTTTTTTTTATATGAACAATAATGCAGATGTAGCTCTGTGAGTGTAGTATGAATCTCCAGGTGAGTTATAAAATATGCATTTGACAATTTAAAAAAAAAACAGTACGTCTGTAAAAAGTACCATCTGAAATAAAATGTTGTCCTATGACACAACCCAGTGATTTTGAAATAGTTTACTTATACCCCCTGATACGAAGTTAAGGGGGCTATACTGGAATCGCCATGGACTGTTTCCCTCTTAATCTTGATCCTGCGATAAATCAAAAATCACGTAAGGTAGATTGATGATACATGGTATGTTGGTATAGGGCCATATTGGGAATATGTCCCTTTTTTCAGGTTTGTCCGTATGTCTAGCTGTCTTACAGCATTGCTGCAAATATGCCTTGTTTCCTCGTATAAATGATATTAAATGCACCAAAAATAATTTGATTTTCAAAATAAAATCTAATTAATTTCTAAGAATCCGAATCGCAATGGCTTTTGGTTACATATTGCCTTATGTTGAGTAATTTACGGTGGTCAGACTTACTTCAGAACCGCTTCAAATTGTTAACAATAAATAACAATTCTATATGTCCATCTTAATTTGAAGGTTTGACTAGTCTGGTTCTGGTTAATCTGGATCCTACGACAACTCAAAAAGTTAATGAAACTTATGGAGATCATGTTCTTACTCAGACAACATCTGCTTTCAACTAACAATGTAGGTAGATCTCAATGTAGGGGTGTGCTGTGCACAACAACCATAACTCATGCTATCATAATTTCACAGTTATTGGTGGGTTCATGTTTATGATTAAATTTTGTTGAGTGCATATTTTGACTTGAGGTATTAAGATAAAACTTTATTGATAAGAAGCTTGGGTTGTTTAGAGATTAGTTCTTACAGCTGAGCTGCCCATGCCCTCTGGCATGCGGGGGTATTTGAGACACAGCAGTGACAGTTCTTGCTGGAGAAAGTTTTAATTCAGTGTTATTACAATACATTGGTTGTAATTCAAAAGTTAACAAAAAAGATTTATTTGAAAATTGGTAACATGATTGCATGGTATCTGTTATTTCTCAGTAACTGGGCACGTCTGATTTCTTACGGAATGTTAAAATATAGTAAGGGTGATGGAGATTGGTTTTATATTTCAGTACAGCATGTACCCAATTACCCTTTCTTTTAAAGGTGTAACCTTTCTTTAGTGTGTTTTCAGTGTTGCCTAATGGTTTGCTTCATTGTGTTTTACAGTTTTACTTTATCCTACAGACAGTTTGATTGAAACAAATCTATTTCTGCTGGTGCAGGTTAAGTATATATTTTTGAGTCATATTCACATCTCAGAATTTATAAAACCGAAGAAATTATATTTCAGTAGATGTTGAAGCTGTTACTGTAGCTGTAATTTCTGCATTCTGCTGGGCTAACCACTAATCATTTCACCAGCGAGGCTGTTGCTTTTCAGGTCACCTGAGCACGTTTTCTTCATGATGAGCTTGTCTGATAACCTTTTGTCCGTTGTAAACTTATACCAGATTCCACATTAAAATTGTATATGAGACTTGGAAAATTTTGTACTAATGATATCTCAGCCAAGTTTTTAAATGGTTCTTGTTCGTTGAAAAATATGGCTGCCAAGGGGTGGGTCAGTTTTATCTTATATGGCTATAGTAAAACCTTGTTTATACTCTAGAAGTCACTTTATTTTCATTAATCAATACATTTTATCAGAACATTTGTTGTAGTGATATGTTGGGTACATTGAAAAATGGTTCTGGTTTGTGGAAAACCATGGCCTCAAGGGGTGGGGCAGTTTTCTTTATATGGCTATAGTGAAACCTTGTGAGCACTCTAGAAGTCACACATTTGTTGCTCAATCATAATGAAACTTGCTCAAGATATTTGTTTTAATGATATCTGGGCAGAGTAAAAAAATGATTACAATCGGTTTAAAAAGACGGCTGGGGTGGGATGTCAGTTTTCCTTATGTGGTTAAAGTGAAACATTACCAGCTGGGAACAGTTAAAAGCCATTGGATCTCAGGTGAGCACCATAGGATATTGGCTTGCCCTCTATTCTTGACATTACTCTTGAAATTACAGGCTTGCTTTGCAAATTTTGTGTCAAGTAAAGTTAGAATTGCAAGACACAAGCAAGCAGAAGCCAAGTATTTATGAAAGTGTTGTTGATTGGGCATATCTCAGTGTGCATTTTCTCCCCTTGAAGGCTCCAACAGTGACCTGATGAACCCGAAAGGTGAGTGACATCCTTCATTGTGCGTGCTGTTGTCTGCTTGTGACTTCCTTCACTCTGTAATGTGCCCTCTGTTTTCCCCTGTCTTACTAATGTGCACTAGTTTTTGATTGAGCAAACTACCTTGCTTTAAGGACAAATTATTAAAACATTGTAATTAAGTGTGTCAATTAGGAACGAGTATATTTACGTCCCCCCCCCCCCCTTATAGTGGGGGGATACATATTTAAAACTGCTGTTTGTAGGTTGGTTGGATGGTCTGTTCAAATTTTGAGTCCAGTCCATAACTATATTGTGTATGAAACAATTTCAAAATAAATTGGCACAAATGATCACAATATCTAGATGAAACATAATGTGCAAAAACCAAATCGCTCACTAAAAATGAAGGTCATAGTGAACAGTTTATGCCTATTCCTTTTATGGATAGTCAAACAATAGTATCTGGCCCATAACTTTATTGTGCATTATGAGATTCAAATAAAATTGGCGTAAAAGTCAATATATCAAAACAACTGGTCCAGGCTAAACCATTTCACTCGCTTTAAGATCAATGTTACAGTTGAAATTTGAGTTTCTGCATATTATGTATATGGATTTAGTGAAAGAACATATTTGTGTCCGGCCTGTAACTTTGTTGGGCATGATGGATTTCGAAATATAACAGCACTGTCTGCACAAATGATCATCATATGAAGACAAACAAATCAAGGTACCAAGGGCATGCAATATTCAAAAAAATATCTTTACCAGTGCACATATTGATGACTTGGCTGAAAGGCATATTCATGCATGTTTTACAAATATCTGTAGTTTTCTATTGAACTGAATAATAAATAAAATACTTATATTCCATATTAAGCTCATGGTGAGCTTTTATGATTGCCTTTTGTTGGACGTTCAATCTTCTTGAAACTTGGTCAGAACTTTTTATGCCCCCTTTAAAAAAAAAAGGGGGTATATTGTTTTTGGCCTGTCTGTCTGTCATTCTGTCCCAAAACTTTAACCTTGGTCATAACTTTTGCAATATTGAAGATAGCAACTTGATATTTGGCATGCATGTGTATCTCATGGAGCTGCACATTTTGAGTGGTGAAAGGTCATGGTCATTCTTCAAGATCAAAGGTCAAATATATGGGTCAAAATCACTCAACCGTGTTTGACAAACACATCGATTGTTTCTACTGGTAACTCTCGGTCAAGTTTAAAACTGGGTCATGTGGGTTCAAAAACTAGGTCACTTTGTCAAATTAAAGAAAAAGCCTTTGAACACTCTGGAGGCCACATATATTACCCAATATTCAAGAAAATTGGAGTTTGAAAATGGTTCAGGTGCCTTTAAATTGAAGTTTAAACCAAATAGAATGATTAGCATCAAGCTAAAATTGGTATCAAATCATTTCCTTCACTTTTCGTACTGAACTGTTTTCATCATGCCGGAGTTGCTTACAAATTGCCATTTCAACATTACACATGCTTGGATATGGTGTGACAGTGTGTATATTCATTTGTGTATGGCATGTGATATCTAGTTAGAATTTGGTTGCTGGCAGCATGAAATGTGTAATGGAAATGATAATGCAATTTGTGATTATATAATTGTATAGATAAATTCAATATTTATAATTTTGTCCATGGACAGGTGTTTTGCATTCACTTGGATGTCTTTAGTTCACTTACTGTTTTTTTCCAACCATACATCTAAAGTATGCATGTGATCTATGCTCACAGCTTAAATAGCATTGAGCCGTATGATGTTCAAAATTGTTGTTATGATTTAATTAATTGCATTTTGTAATTTCTGTTCATTTATTGTTAATTTGCACATTTAGTCCATTTCAATATTGGTAATTAGTGTTTGAAACTCTTATTTAAATTGTTATTTTTAGTCAATTTTATTAGCAAACCACTTGATGTTAATCAGTTAACTCTGAATTCTAAAATGTAAATGCAATACATCAATTGGAATTTGCTTGCGAAAGTATTGTGTACATTTTAGCTTTGAATAAAACTAGGTCAGTGATAAGCAGCTTGTCGTTTTTCTCCAATTATCTATTCTTTATGTTGGCAAATAGCAGATTTTATTATGCCCCCCTTCGATGAAGAGGGGGTATATTGCTTTGCTCATGTCGGTCGGTCGGTCTGTCGGTCCGTCCACCAGATGGTTTCCGGATGATAACTCAAGAACGCTTAGGCCTAGGATCATGAAACTTCATAGGAACATTGATCGTGACTCGCAGATGACCCCTATTGATTTTGAGGTCACTAGGTCAAAGGTCGAAGGTCAAGGTCACAGTGACTGGTAAAAGGAAAATGGTGTCCGGATGATAACTCAAGAACGCTTACGCCTTGGATCACGAAACTTCATAGGGACATTGGTCATGACTGGCAGATGACCCCTATTGATCTTAAGGTCACTAGGTCAAAGGTCAAGGTCACAGTGACTGGAAATAGGAAAACGGTTTCCGGATGATAACTCAAGAACGCTTACGCCTGGGATCATGAAACTTCAAAGGGACATTGGTCATGACCGGCAGGAAACCCCTATTGATTTTCAGGTCACTAGGTCAAAGGTCAAGGTCACGGTGACTCAACACAGTAACCACCACCACCACCACCACCACCGTTCAGTGACAAAAAACGTATTCACACAATGGCTGCCACTACA
>VMBQ01000897.1:256296-274578 GCA_007657795.1 Dreissena rostriformis | reverse complement strand
GGTTGTCCGGAGATAAGTCTGGATTACCTGCCCCTTTGTATACAATAGAAGCTGGGAACCAGGCTATCCGGAGATGGTCGATGTAACACGATTGGAACTCTGACATGTAAACAGCACATACTGTACTGTAGGGTGGCGCATTTGAAATACCGCGAGAATACCGATGACGACTATAATATTTTAAAATACATTATTTTTAAACAAGCGTTTATTGATTTATGAGGATAATAATAACAATCAGAAATCAAATATATCGAAGCAAATAAATTCGAAAGAAATCTGGATGTATGCAATACTTTTTTTTACGGGTTATATTAACGAAAATTATGTTGCCGAAAGTTATCGCGTTTTGTAGTAACCAGTCTGTGGAATATGACTTGTTCCCCTTTACGGCTTTAGGCCGGGAAACAGGCAAACAGGAAGAAAAACAAAAAATCACATTTAGGCGATCAAAAACATATAATACAATAACATAGAGTACGATTCGCTACTTAATAATTACTGCCATGACGTATTATTTCATGAGGAATGCATCTACGTGTCATAAAGCATTTGTCGAAGTGTCTATGTTGCTCCAGCGTCTATGATTTTCCATCGCGAAAATAGGTGACGGCAGGAATTATTTGACTTGATAGCCTATAAGGTAATGTCTCTTTGTATTTCAGAAAAGTGATACAAATAAACGGTCAACGCCCTTCGGGCTTTTGCCCGTATTATAACAGAGCACTGAAGGCTACACAGTTTCGATATTCAAATCTAGAAATTTAAGGCATATTCTGACACATAAAGATGCCCCAACAAGTGAGACAACTGAGGATAGTTTGCGGAGTTGAAAGAGATGATCTTAAAAGGGGAGGCAACTGCGGTTAGTTTGTATCGTTTGTTTAACAGAGCTGTCGTCTCTGGAACACGAAATCGATAAGGACGGCGGAGCGAAGCCAAATACTACAACGGGTGTTGGATACAAATGAATTCATTCTAATAAAGCGGGAAACACAAATGTTTTATCTTTGTGTTCAGGTCTGGTGATGCACGCGTCTTCAAGAAAGCCGTTTAATAATACAAAGTTTTTAATTCCCTAACCGTCTGTTACTTACATATAATCCAGGCAACGAAACATGTTACGTGTCAGTACAATCTTGCTTCAAAAATGCATGCACATACAATTGCCGTTTAACTGGAAATTATTTTACGAACCAGTGTTAATTGTTCACAACCAATATAAATAACAATATGCTAAGTAATGATAATCAATCTATCTATCTATCTATCTATCTATCTATCTATCGATCGATCGATCGATCGATCGATCGATCCATCCATCCATCCATCCATCCATCCATCCATCCATCCATCCATCCATCCATCCATTCATCCATCCATCCATGCATCTATCCATCCATCAATCCATCCATCCATCCATCCATTCATCCATCCATCCATCTATCCATCCATCTATCTATCTATCAATACTGTCTAAACTCCCTTTTCGGGTATTATTGACAGGTACGCAGTCAGTGCATGATAAAAGTGTTAAAAGTGAAACAAAGTGTGAAAGATAAAAGTATGGGTGAAGTGAAGTGATTTAAGGTTAAAAACTGATATATTACTCTCATACATACAGATACATGCAAAAACACGGTCAGTTCAGATGAGATTATCATTTGAATTCATGCAACTATCAATGTTCTCCCAAACCGTATTCGAGGTGGGGTGGAAATGCCGGTAAAAAGGAGACTTAAATTAAAATCGATTCCCGACCGGCGGGATGTTGATTTTCAGAATGATTCCGAGTACCGGAGTAGCAGATTTTGGTCGGATGTTAGATCCTTATCATACCCCCCCCCCCGGTCCATTCGATGGGCATGTAGTATCTCACAGTCGCACTGAGGAGATTTAAAAATGTAAACTCTACTACGGGAAAATACCATCTTCCACACACCCCACCCAACCCCCATACCCTACAAACAAAAATTAAAATCAAATTATAAATAAATAAATAAATAAATATATAACCCTGGAGCAAATTATTGAAAGCTGCTTTTAATAAAAAATCCGATAGTGATGTAACAGTAACAATGCAAGTTGTACTTTGGAAAACTCTGCCTTCTGACATGCAGCTAAAAATACCAATAGTTACTTTCACAGTTGCTTTAAGGCCAGGGTTTTACTATGCAAAGTTCCCACATCGGTGATCGACAACAAAGACGATGTAATTAAGGTGTGATAATTGTGCGTACGAATTTCTATAGGGTTAATCCCAGTAGGTATTTTGCAGTGTTGATATTAAACGTTTCAGTTATGAATGGCTCTAGAAAGCGTAGCAATTCGCGTTCAGTGTACCTTAACAGAGTGACTATTTCATTCCGCTCTACTTCGTTAAATAAGGGAACGGTCTACCTAAGTGCGGTAGCGTGGATTTAATTTCGTAAATAGTTGGAAATTTAAGATTTTTTTTATGTGCGCATGTGTGTGTGATAAAAGTAAAAGGCGGTGAAAGTGTTTAGAAGTTGCAGGTATGAAATAAGTGTAAAATTCGTGTTAAACAGTGAGGCGTCTGGAGGATATAATTATACGGATTAGTGTTATTACAATTGCACTTTAAGTCTTAATGGATAAGCATGGCTTCGAGAACAGGTGAGTTAACTAAATTTTAATATAAAATGTTTTAAGTTCATTTCCAAGATAGTATCAAGTATATCAATTAAGGGACATGTCTATTTACTCAGCGTTAAATGTGCCAGCACGCACCGATAATAACATCGATTTCATTTCGACAAAGTTTAAATTTGATTAAGCGCTCGAGGTAGTGTATATCTTCAAAAGTATTTAAAATACTACCGCTATTGTTTAGAGGCAACGATAACCATCTGTTTTACAATTAAATCGTTTGGACGTTGAGTGTGTGTTGACACTGTGGTTTTATGTAAACAATCACGTCTGTCATCGGAGCGCTCCTGTTTCCTTCGAGCAAATCGGACGGTTATATTAGCTAACTGTTATTATAGCGTGGGTAACAAATAAAATACAGTTGTGACGCCGATTCGGCCATATCGTGATTTACTATGATTTTAAAACGCTAAAACAGCTCTATACTATATGTGATCGAAACCCCCCAAAAGTCAGATCAATGTTACATTTTTAATGTGGCCAAATTAAATATCGTGCACACTGAATAAAAAAGGCAACCACAGAAAAACACAAGCTCTGCTGACGTTACTCATTAAACATGGTCACTAGTCACATGTATACCGGTAGTCACAGATTATGAATGTTATACATAAAAACACACCCTTAACACAAAATGTTTCAGTGTAGAAAATATATCACTAAGACCCTGTTCAACATCTCCTTTCTGTGAATCTTAACCTATCCTGTTATAGCCTAACGTCGACTGTTTGTTGTTATTTTGTTGTTGCTGCTGCTTGCGGCATCGCTTTTTTGTCAACAGTACACTAATTGGCTATGTATGCACTGTTCCCTAACATTTTATAAATGATCGGAAAAGCACGAGAATTACTGGAGTCCATCTCCGTTATGTTGAACACTGTATGTATACAAATCTGGTTCTTAAATGAGTAAATGCTAATTGTTTGGTTATAATTGTAGTTTTTTTTTGCTCTCATTCGACACATGATTGACTGCAAACTAAATTGCTTGGTTGAATGAAGGCAACTGCATGTCTTCGTAATTTGCTTGGCATATGAGGGATCTTTTGTTATTTTCTTAGCTAAAAATCGTACTTTTCCTAAACGCTTGCCATGGACGCCAGTCTATTGTGATGTTCGTTATACATTTGCATGGCTCCCCATTATCCTTAATTATGGTGATATTTGTAAAATAAAATGTGATTAGATCTAAATAGTAATTGAAAATTGTGAGCAATGCTAGCCGGGTTTTCGTATAAACTGCATTTACAATCGATAAGTGCTGATACATATAATCCATTTTAAATTTTGAATACTTGTGTAGGAAGCATATTACAAAATAACTTACCGGTAGTGTTTTATTATCGTTTGAGTGAAAATCACTTATTTAATCGTAAGATAAACTTACGACAGTTTATCAGTTAATCGATTAACACGCACGTTGTCATGTATTTCCGCGACCTCATGTATTTCCGCGACCTCATGCAGACCGCATTCAGATTCCATGTCCGCCTCAGGTTATCGAGGACATTGTGTTTGTGTTTTGTTAATTGATACATTTGGAATGCAGTTGTGCAGATCAGAGGTCATTCTTGTATCAATTAACTTTTATTTAGACAACGATTGAGACAAACACTACAAAATAAAATAACCGTTAATTGAATTTAAAGGGACTTGTTCACACTCACAGATCACAGGGGGAAGTTGCGCAAAAAAAAAAAAAAAAAAAAAAAANTTTATTTTTTTTTTTTTTTTTTTGCGCAACTTCCTCCTGTGTCACAGATTGGTGAATTGGTTAGTTTTAAAATCAGTGTTTTTTTCACCATTTTGGGAATGGGGCCGGGTCCCTCTGGATTGGGAAAAATCACGGCGTTTTGACCATAATTGGGTAAATTTTTGTGTTGTTGTTTTGCTAACAAATGCTTCAAAATTGAAAACAAATTTGTTTTCAAGAAAATATTTTCTAAGGTTCAACTTAAAGAGCTGGATGGGAGAAAAACTAAATGTTGGAAGCACATTTTTTTCCCATTTGGGAAAAATATAAACCATTTTTCATTGGGAATGGGTCCGAATACCGGCCCTGAATTTGAATGAAAAAAAAACACTGAAAATATTAGTCTAAGTTTCTAAAAAATAAAACGGGACAAGTATTCACAATAGATAGAATAACACTTCTGAAATAGACTTATAATGAAAATACGTGTTTGAGTGTTCATTTATTTTTAATCATCATTAGAAATTGACGCATGAACACGTTAACAAACGGTCAGATTCAGGTTTTTTTTCCCACTTTTTGGGAAGATAGCCCATGGCTTTGGAATTGGGAATTTTATCAGCATTTTCAAGAAATTGGGAAAATAAATTCATTAGCAAACTTTTTCGCGCGAAAAGTCCACCGATTTGGGGAAAAATAATTTGNTATAAAAAAAAAAAAAAAAATGGGGGAAATTGGGAATGTTTAAGCAAATTTTGGGAAAAAAGTATAATTTTTGCCATTGGGAATATAGCCGTTATTCGGCTATAAAATCGGGCCAAAAAAAAAAATGAGATTAAAATGTATGCTAGTGATGTTTATGAGAATTAAATTCTGTCTTTCTTTTAACATATCATAGCAACTTTAAACAAAACAAAACGGACCCACATTTGTCCTTGTTGCACTTCAAAAAATAAAAGTCCTTTTAATTGGTCGTATATTTAGAGCTACTAATTTTAAGATTCCTTAAAAGGAATTTACAGAACATTAAACTTGCTTTAAGTTTGTATTAATGGGCATATGTTGTTTTCTACTGACAATAATGTAATCATGTGTTCACTTGTTTACCCTTTGAAAACATTGCCATTAATTAAGCAGCTATAATAATAATAATGATAACAATTATAAAGAAAACAATGCCAATAAAATACTGTTAAATAAACAAGGTTACAGTTGACTTACATAATATGTGTTCAGAATAACAAATAAAATCCAGAATCACAAACAACTACATGTAATACAATGTAGTTTGGACAATATTCAATACTAATTACTATATATGGTAAATGTTTGGTATTATTTTGTTGAATTTCTATTTCCAGAAGAGTTGAACATGTGGAGTGACATTTTAAGCTCAGAGGAGCGTCATCGCCATGAACTGCTGTTCTACAGTCAAGGGCCAGTGGACGGGTACCTCTTAGGTAATACATGTTGTACGCTGATAAAATTGGCAGTCATTGATACCAATGCTGCCTCACTCAAAAGCACCCAGTTGAAAAAATAATGAGAATTGAGTTCATAACTTTTCGTCTTGCGTGCATTTTGTATTTCAGTGTTTTTTTTCAGTTTTGGGGGAAAGGGGTCAGGTCCCCTGAGGGGGGGAAAATTTGCGCGTAAAAGGGGAAAAAGGGGAAATTTCAATGCTTTGCAAGTAACAGTACAAAATCAAGTTTTAACACTATAATTCACCATACATAGAGAGAAAAACATTATTCCAACTCTTTTTCATCAACATGTTATGTTCATGTTCAAAGTTCATATACTTTGTTAGTTGTTTATGAAATAAAATCATCATGATATAATTATCATTAGACACTTCTTTCTAAAAAAAACAAAACTTCTTGAGGGGATTTTTTTTACAAAATAGGGGAAAAATATATACTCTTTCTGGAGGGGAATGGGGCTGAATAACCCCGAATATTTCATCCAAAAAAAACACTGTATTTAGATGCCAATTTGACAACATAACTGCTTAAAAACACTCTCATGCATGCATAAGAAATATCATGTAGAAAATTGAAGGTTTTTTAGCAATTAATGGAAGGATTGAGGCAGTTATAAAATTTATTATACCAATTCTGCATTTCTTTTGATTGATTTAGCTCTTTATTAATAGATCTAGCTATTGTATGGAGTATGGTTATTTCTGTTTTTTTTTTGCTGATCAACCCACATGATCAAACTAATCCACATTTGAGCAATGTCATGGTAAAATTGGTCTTATACCATAAACAGCCAGCGTAGTTCAAGACTAGCCTGCGCAGTCTAGTCCGTAGCCACCCTGTTCGCTATAAAGTCAGACAAGGTTTCCATGACAGAAATTCTCAGGTAATAAAAGGTCTTAGGCTGTTTTGATGTGTATACCAATGTTTAAGATAATGACGAAAATCAAATAAAACATATACATTTTTCACAAATGAAATTCTAAAATTAAACGATAATTGACATGTTTAAAGAAAACAGCACGGGGATTCGTTAGCAGCTGTCGAAAGTTGTAAACAATTAACAACTGTCCGACAGTTCTTACACAGAGGTTTGATTAACCTCCTCAATAGGACTCATTGAGAATTGTTTGAGCTATCATAGGTTTTCCAGTTATCAATGCTCGAGTTAAAGAAGGTATACTGTATGTATTTTCTTTGACCTTATACAAGATATTAAAAAAAAAAATGTTTGATTGATGTGACTTTTTTGATAATTTAGTTGTGTTGATTATGTCATGCATTCTGGATTTTATTTTGTTAACATTCATCCTTAAATTGCAATAAACTGGTGTAAAATATATATTTTCAAATACACTGGCCATGAATTTTATGTTGGATTCAAGTATGTTGTTTTTGTAACATTCTATTATGTGACTCAATCATTTTAAAGCTGAAAAGATAAATCTGTTTCATTTTCACCGAATCTCATTATTTATGAATAATTATATGGTTGAGTGTAGCCTTTAGTCAAAAGCCACTGTGTATCCCACTTATATACATTGTCCACATAATTTACTTTAAATTGTTCAGCTTAAGTCGGATATGAAACCTTTGATCTTTGCCAAATAGGTTCAGCATTGTTAATTTCTTATTTATACACTAAAGTTTCCAAGTGTGAATAATTTTTGTTGACTGAAAGTATACATTACACGTGACTGCACAATTTGCTATTATGGCTATTCAAATTGTGTGTTTACCTCGACTTGACTTGGAAGTATAATGTTGTATGTGAATTAAATAAGAGCTTCTATACCTAAAATTGGTATAGTACACATGTATGTTGGATCATAATTACAAATCATGTTGATCACAGTTTTCTTGTCATGACCCCATTACAGAGTAATAAAATTATTCAAATAGAAAATTTGTACTTGAAAATGTGCACTGTTTTATGTCTTTATTTTTAACAGCTTGCCATTGCTGTCAACTTTTAAGTTCACAATTTCTGTCAACTTTTAAGTTCAACCTGTCATAAAGTGTTAATTTATGGACTTCCTGAATGTGACAATGTGCAAAATTGAAACAAGAATGTAGATTGTGCTTATCTTTTGAGACGATGTTATCATAAATGTCCTATTCCTTGTGTTATNGATACCGAAATTAAGATAAGATATCACGCGTCACCTTTAAATAACATGTTAAATGACAATCAAGACCTTATTCATGCCAGGGACCTACACAAATAGGTCCATGTCCATGCTGTGTTTTATTACTCTTAAAAGAATGCAGATGAACCTTATTTCTACTAATTACGTAATTTATATTTTAAAAAAAAACACGAACTATTATGTGGTTGTCAGATCGATAACAGAAACTCTTTAAATCCTCAAATATATTCGATAAAACCATTTCGCTTCCTTGTTTTGCGTAGGGACCTATACAAACATATATAGGTCCATGTTTATTTCTTCAGTACCGTTTTGGAGCCGCGCGAGAGTATTCAGGAGCGGGTAATCCGGGAGGTATCGATTTCTGGGATTGTCTATTCAATGCAATATAAATGTTTGCCAAAAAAAGACATACTGGGAACATGATTTTTGTGTGTTTCTTTGATTGGTTTTTCTTGTGTTGTATCAGAATTTTTCAATTTCCATAAATAAGGAACCATTTTACTAATATTCTCTTATGCTTATAGCTGCATTGATCATCTTTTTAAATGATAACATTGTGTGAAAACAGCATTAAATTTATTTTTAAGAATTTTTTAAAAATTGATGTCATCTTTATCTATTTCCTGGCATACATAATAGAAAAAATGCATTTAATTACTTAGTATTTAATAAACTTTGAAGGAATATGATAACAATACCGGTTGATAATGCAACTAGTCAACTTTTATCTAAATGATCTAAAGTGGTTGTCATCCCACAATGGCTAGCAAAATAAATTCAAATTAAATGAAGCCTACGCTTACTGTGCTTTTTTTTCCGTTTTTTGTACCTACTTAGGTAAAACTTAGACGGTATAAAGATGTTGATTATAGATTGTTAGGAGCTTCTCTGTCATTGCATTAGTTGTTAAGTCCAAATTTTGATAAAAAATAAAAATAATGAAGGCCACCCTTTTAAAATGTTTGTTTGCAGTATGAGTTTACATGTTTTAATGGTATATTAAGGATTTGAAATGTGCTATTAATATAAAGATGCATTGTGTGTTTTTTTCTTAAATTTTTTCACTTTACTGGAATTTATTTATTTATTTCTAAATTGATCGGTCATTAATGTTCTATTAAGTGTACAGAATTCTATTTTGTTTTAATGTGAACAAGAAATATCTTTAAGAAAGACAATTGGTGTAATTTAAAATTTTATCATTAATTGATGTCATGTTTTCTCATAAATATACAACAGGCGGACAAAGATGAATATAACCTGCTCAAACAGGTGTATAATAAATTTCCAAATATGTGTCGTGTTTTGAGAAAACTGGGCATAATGCATGTGCGTAAATTGTTATCCCAGATTAGCCTGTGCAGTCCGCACAGGCTAACCAGGGACGACAACTTCCGCTTCTATGGAATTTTTCATTTAAATGATGTCCCTTCTTAGCGAAAATTCAGTTTAGGCGGAAAGGGTCGTCCCGGATTAGCCTGTTCGGACTGCACAGGCTAATCTGGGATGACACTTTACGCACATGCATTTTGTCCAGTTTTCTCAGAACAAGACACATATGGTAATGTTTACTACAGCTTCTAAGAAGGTAGTGTTGAAAACAACCAATCAAAAGCTACTGTGCACCTTGCTGGGGTCTATTTTTGGAAAGAAACCCTCTTTAGAGCTTTTTTTAATTGCTAGCAAGAATAATTATCGGGTTCGGAAATCAATTACGACATGCAATTACATTTTTACACAATGATAATTTATAGGTTATATAAGCTTGAAAAAAAGCTATTAATAGGCAAATGTGATGCACAGAGAATATCAATATGTAGTAACCTACACCGATATATATGCCAGTAAGTTCAAGTCTTTTGACTTTACATGAACTGTTAATGTGTCACGATTTTCTGACAGTAAACTAATTAAACAATTGGAAAAGATTAATTTGGGCCAATAAAGTTGATAAACTTTTGATCTTTAGGACTTCAAAGTTGCACAAGTTTGTCTATGTTTACTTGTTACCATTGAATCATGCACCAATTCGAGCCAGCTATGGTAGGTCATATTTATCAGGTACCGATTGAAATTTCAATGCACCAAAACAAAATACATTTCAAACAAGTGCCAAATACTTCAGCATGCATTAATCAAACACTTATTCCAATGATTGTATTCAATTGCCACAAAACTTAACGGACCTGATAGAAAAGCACTGATATCAATTTTTTTGCTCAGTACAAAAAAAATCCCCAAAATAAGTAAATAATAGGAATAAATGCTAATTATCTTGTGCAGTTTAACTGCACTGCATAACAAGGTTGTCACATCAAACATATTTTTGGTGTCAGTAAACAAAGAACAATATTAAAAAATTGGAATAATTTTACTTGAGAAAGTATTGTATTTTTTTTAAAAGAAAACTTGTTTTCTCTGACTTGGATTTCATTTTTTAGGGGCATTTTACCACTTTTGTTGTCTCATATTCCTGAAATCCCATTATATGCAGCCAGAATATTAACCCTTTGCATGCTGGGTAATTTGTCGTCTGCTAAAATGTCGTCTGCTGAATTTCTAAAATTAGCATTTTCTTCGATTTTTTTCAAAGAATACTTTCAGAATAGCAAACAGTTTGGATCCTGATGAGACGCCACGTTCTGTGGCGCCTCATCTGAATCCAAACTGTTTGCAAAGGCCTTCAAAATCCGGTTTCAGCGCTTAAAGGGTTAAAATGCTCATAGAATTGTGCTCATTTTCATACATTAGCGAATGCAAACTTACAACAGTTGTTTTAGGTAAACCAATAAGTCTTGCAAAAGTTTGGAGGTCAAAATTTACATTACCAGAATTGATGTTCATAAATGGGTAGGATAAATTCGTATTTGAAGCATATTTTCAATAAAAATTTCGGTCATTGGCATCCATATTGATTTTTAGCTCGGCTGTTTTCGAAGAAAACCCGAGGTATTGTCATAGCCATCTGAGGCGTCCGAAAACTTTAACATTGGCCATAACTTTTGCAATATTGAAGATAGCAACTTGATANTTTTTTTTTTTTTTTTTTTTTTTTCATGTGTATCTCATGGACCTGCACATTTTGAGTGGTGAAAAGGTCAAGGTCATCCTTCAAGGTCTTAGGTAAAAAAAATAAAATCCAAGCACCCACAGCCGAGCGTTGGCACGGGCTATGCGGTGCTCTTGTTCTGTAATATTTCTGTAGAAATTGATAATATTTCCAAGAGCTATAATTGATTAACCTTGCGGATATAATGGCACTTGAATAAATGTAGTAGATGAACTTCAGTTGTTGGTTAGCTAGTTCGTTTTTTTTAGCAAAATAGATAGATATGAGGTCACATAACATGTATATATAAAATTGTAAAATGAACATGGCAATAACATTTTCGAAGCGTTGCAGTTCTTTTACTGACCATGTATTAACTAAAAATATTCTTTTCAAGATTTTGAAGATACTTTTAATACAGTGTTGATGAAAAATTAGAAAGAAAATGGACCAAGCATAGGACAATTTGAGTCCACATGTTTATGCTTCATTTTAGCACCAGGTGGCTGGCTCATTTAAATCCTCTATCACTATTTATCGAATTAACAAACAACAGCCAATGTAAGAAATGTTTATACATAGAGGTGAGGCAAAATTACTACGACCATACATTTGAATACCCAATTATAGAACTGTTGATTCACACTTACGTGCTGTTTTAGAGAAAGCCCGTCTTTTCAGTGTGCTTTGATAACCTTGTTATTCGTGCCACTTTGAAAGACCCTACTTGTCTTTGATTTGTCATGAATTTTAAGAATTTATTATCATGATAACCGATAGCCTTATTTTGAGGGCACATTTTATCAGTGGCGTAATCCACTTGTTAATTTCATACCAGTTATTTGAAGTGTTAAGCAATGTCTGTATTTTAGACATTATGTCAGTGATGATATGTGTATCACTGTATTTTATGCCCTGCATGGTTGCTGGGATCCAATTAAGGGCTTACAACTGACAGTTTTTGTAATTTTCCATTATGTTGAAATACTCTTGATTTACTGAATTTTAACATAGCATTTTCACATAAAAATTGAGTTAAATAAGTACAATGTTTAAGTATATCATGCATTAACAAATACCAGCTCACCATGAAGCGTGATTTAAGGACCCATTAACTTATTGACTATTTTTATCCCCCGCCATAGGCGGAGGGATATTGTTTTGGCGTTATCCATCCTTCCGTCCGTCCTTCCGTCCGGCACTTTTGATCCGGAGCCATATCTTGAAAGTGCTTTGGCGGATTTCATTGAAACTTGGTATGACTATATATATGGATAAGAGGATGATGCATGCCAAATGGCATTGTACACTTTGTATCTTGAAAAAATGCTTTTTACTATAAGCTTACAGCTGTCCGGAGTCATATCTTGCAAGTGCTTTGGCAGATTTCCTTGAAACTTGGTATGAGTATACATGTGTGTAAGTGTATATATAGATAAGCGAAAACCCATCACAGGTACAAATGAGTTTAAAAAAAAAATTACAAAAGGCACAACCCTTCACTTATACCTTTTCTTTTAGTTCTACACCCATCCATAAACAAGATTTATTTGGCGGGGGATATGAATTCAACGAATTTGCTTGTTTCTCTTTGTTTGTACTATTTATTCTAAAAGAGAAAAAAAAACAGTTATGCTTATTCTATAAATCAGTTGCTTTTCACTGATAAGAACTATATTGGATCTTTCCTTTGTATAAAAAAGATAATCAGAAATTATACACTGTAAAGATGCTAGCCCGTTTAATTTACAAAAATAAAGTATTAAAATAAAAGTAGAGTGCGGAAAGTGTCGTCCCTGATTAGCCTGTGCAGACATGAAAAATCATGAAATATATTTTGGAAATAATAATTTTATGCCCCCGGTAGGGTGGCATATAGTGATCGCACTGTCCGTCCGTCTGTCTGTCCTTCTGAAATTCCGTCACACTTGCGTTTAGGTTTCGAAAAATGGTCATAACTTTTGCAATATTGATCATAGCAACTTGATATTTGGCATGCATGTGTATCTCATTGAGCTGCACATTTTGAGTGGTGAAAGGTCAAGGTCATCCTTCAAGGTCAAAGGTAAAAAAAAAAAATCAAAGCGGCGCAGTAGGGGGCATTGTGTTTCTGACAAACACATCTCTTGTTTTTTTTTCAAAGCGGCGCATAAGGGGGCATTGTGTTTCTGACAAACACATCTCTTGTTTGAATCAGTAATGGTGAAGATAAAGGAGGGAAAATAGAGACAACATGGCGTTCATAAAATGTGATTTATAAAGAAAGTATGCTCCCCTTTGAAACTCAATAATTTGTACCTGTAAGTAATTATGGCATGAATAGTTACTATATTAATTAAGACATTTGGACAAGTCACTGTTCAATAATAAAATGGCTGTTAGAAAAATATTATTATTATTTAACTGATTAAATATTCAAAACACCAAGTAATGATTATTAAATTCTGATCTATCAATGTTTGATTTGTATGTGATGAACCTGTCCCCAACAGTAGGTTATTGGCCAGGAATGCGAGTTTTGAATTCCTTCGCCGTTTCACTTATATATAATTGGAGATTAAAAACTTAGTTACCCTGGAGCTAAATAAAACCAAATCTGGTACAAGATCAAAGGTAAGAATGTGTATAAAAATGTCAACATTGGTATACCATGGTAATTAATTTTGTTTCATTTTACATCATCAGTCATTTGTATTTATTGTTTTTATTGTATTTATTATATTCATTGTCCCTGTTGGGACACTTAAGAACCAATTTATTGACATGAATATAACAATGTTTTTTGTGCTGAAAGGCATACAATTCATGCATATTATAAAAAACACACAGAAAGATTGTGTTTTCGTTGTTTTTTTTTGTTTTGGTTTATTTACACAAAACTTTAAAGTGATATTAGAGGCATCTTTCACTGTTGAATTGAGCTGAAAAGAATTAACAAGTCAAAAGAGTTAGTTAAAATGTTGTAACTGACCAATTATCTGCAACTCATCTTGCTACCAGTTGTTTATAAAAAATATATTATATTCAATATTTAACATGACTGACCCAGTCCTCTAAACCGAGCGGAACTGCCGCGCATTTACGAAAGCGATACGATTTGAGTCTTTCTCATAAAGTTACTTTACTGCCCTCATTTATAACATATTTCTTTAAAGAAGAATGGCAGAAGATGTGGTTGACAGAGACACGAAGGTAAATGTATTCATAATTTCAGAATCGTCATATGTTTTCCCGGTGAGTCCCAGATTTTAAACTTACCAACGTTACGTCAAAAACGAAAGTACAGTTGATATTCAAATTCATTATTTTTCTCTTTTCGGGATATTGTTTTAGTATGTTGATGCTGCATGAACAAATATAAGAGTATATGAAGTGAAAACACCAAAAATAAACAACGGTTGCGATAGACACCTATATACTGATAGATGTGTCTAATATCACTTTAAAAACAACCTTGACAGTTGATTTTGTTCGGTCCTTTTGTTGCTTTAAATGGTTTGTAATCTGTGGCGACAGATGGGGTAAAGCATTATACCTTGCACGAAAATACATGGTACACACATTCCAATCATTTGGGAAAAAAGTAATTCGGCTCAGATTTCCACTAAATGAGAAAACGTGGCTGTAGTTAGGTTGGTTAATGTTTCACAGCACATTGGCCGCTGTATTGTCATGTTGAATGGTGCTCTTTGCTGTCATTGTACCATCCAAGTTCATGGGCTGGGATAAGACCTGGGTTCGTATTCACAAAGCTCCTCAAGCAAAATCTTAACTTAAGTTGTACTTAAGTGGAGATTTCGGTTCATTTTAATGCATTGAATCTTGATGCAGAAGATATACAGTGATTGTCATGTCTGTCCGTTTCCATGACAGTGAGAAGATTGAAGTGTTGCATCTAGCACCCACACATATTGTTACAATGTTATGACTCTTAGTCCTTTATTCCTATCGCAGTTCCCTTATGCACCTATTTCATGCAATCTCACTTTTACCTTGACTTTATTTTGAATTTTAATAATTAAAAAAAAGGAATACACTACAGGTGGGGTAGAATTTACCTTTAATTTTCCACCTGTTACAACTCTTTGACATTTACACAATTGTTTCTTTTGATCATTCTCCTTTCATCTATTCACTTTTCAAAAACCTATTTATTTAAGCTCAATTGCATCATAAGCCTTAGAAATGTTCTTGAGTCGTTTCCTGCCTAGAACCAGTACTTGGTGTACTTGGGAAAGATCTCATCCCACATTGGGTATCGAACCCGTGACCTCCCAGTTGCAAGGCAGGCACCTTATCCACTTAGCCATGTCAAACCTTTAATTTTGACCTTGACTTTGTCTTAGAACTGAGCTCTTCAGCACCAACTAAACATATCAGCAATATTTTACTTATTTTTACGATTTTAAGTAAACTGTCACCCATATCGACTAATCAGCCATTGAATGTTATGCATCTAAGTAATTACTTTAGTTTTCCCAAAGTCAATTTTAAAATATAGTTGCATAGCTTCAAAGCCATACTGGAGATTTAAATTGATTAAACAAAAGTTGTTTGTAAAGCTTGTGCAAAAGCTTTAGTTTATTGGTATAACATGCTTTTGTGATAACCTTTTGTCTGTTGTTTGTCCTCTGTCTAGTTTATTGGCATAACATGCTTTTGTGATAACCATTTGTCTGTTGTTTGTTCTCTGTCGTCTTGTTTATTGGCATTACATGCTTTTGAGATAATCTTTTGTCTGTTGTTTGTCCTCTGTCGTCTCTGTTGGCATAACATGCTTTTGTGATAACCTTTTGTCTGTTGTTTGTCCCCTGTTGTCAATATTTTCTTTGTGAACACTCTAGAGGCAACATTTTCGCCAAATCTTTTTTTGAAACTTGGTCAGAATATTTGTCTCCATGATATCTCTGCCAAGATTGATACTTGGTTACATGGGGTTAAAAACGTGGTCACTAGGTCAAATTAAATTAAAAGCTTTTGAACCGTCTAGAAGTGACATTTATTGCCCAATCTTCATGAAACTAGGTTAGAATATTTAACCGGATGGTATTTCGGATGGCTCATGTGGGGTTAAAAACTTGGTGAGTGCCTTAGAGCCTCTTACAGTAGCTTATCTGTACACATTGTAAAAAAATATCTAAAGCACTATACCATTAGTTCATGGACTTAGTATAAAATTATTCAAAATATGTGAATATCAATATATGATAAATTTTAAGACCCCTTTAAAAGCAAGTGTAAAGATGTTCCTTAAAAAGGATTTAAATATCTGCATATTTGTAATGTTTTCTTATCATTATAAATCCTCTTGCTTTTTTTCAATGACAATGTATTAAATAGATGAGCATTTGATAAATAAAGAAAATGAAAAAAATATATGTGAATTCGCAACTATCTATATTTAACAACCATTTACCCACTAGAAAAAAAATGCTGAATTTTCATGATGGATTATCATGTCATGGAATTAATAAGATTCAAATCTGATTAATGTTAATTTTGATGGAAAAATTGTAGATTTGTATGAAATACTTAGACGATAATGGGACTAGATAAAAAACGCTTCTACATCCTTTTGTATTTCAGTTTAATGGATTTTTCTTAAACGAGAAATACTGTAAGATAAAACCTGTTTCCATTTAGATTGAAATAAGCCTACTAGCTGTTACCTACAGTAAAAAGTGAATGCATTCTTATTACTTCATTTAAATGATGAAAGTGATAAGATATGAGTACCTGGTACTTAAAAGATATTGCATATCTGATTAAATTAAATACAGTCTAAGAATGACGATTTCTATGATGCGTTTTACTGATTAGAAAGAAGTTAGGGGCTTGACAAAAAAATGTGATAATATTCATGAGTATTATTTTAAAGTTGGCGATATCATTACAACAAAACACTATTTATTTAACCAAAAAGCATTTTATTTGGGAAAAACATTAAATAAATAGACTGAACAAAAATCAATATAAACTTTTGAGGTTTGGGGCATTTGTTTTGCAAGTCAGGTAGCGAAAAACAAATATATGTTTGTATGCCTAACAATTTTGCTGCAGGTCAGTAGCTGGGGAGACGTGAATCCCAGCACGGCCATCATGATTATGGCCGTTTATTACCTCCAGATACCTTCGTGTTGACACAAGAGGCTTTTAAAAGCCACTTTAATGACCCTGCTCCCCCCTCCAGAGGAGAGAATGCACTAAATAGTTACAAATTGGCACATAATGACCACAGTCGGTACTCGGTGCTCTAAGGACAGTGATTGTATCTTGTGGTGACAGTCAGGTCATCTGCTTTTTATAGTAGGTTTAGTGGGAGGTTGAGTTTGTTTTCAGTACTGTTTGAATATGTTTAGATAGTTGCAGCTAGGTATACAACTGTGGTATGTTTCCCATAGTAGTAGGTTGTTTAAGTGGTTGGGTTAGTATCGTTTGAAAACAGTATTATGTCACAGCGTGGCAACGTTAGGGGAAATGTTTAAGTGTACTGGTAGCTATACCCCCACAAACGAAGTTTAGGGAGGTACATAGGAGTGAGCTTGTCTGTCTGTCTGTCTGTCTGTCTGTCTGTCTGTCTGTCTGTCTGTCTGTCTGTCTGTCTGTCTGTCTGTCAGTCGGTCGGTCCGTATTGGTTGTCCGCTCTCTAACTCAAGTAGTTTTCATCCAATCTTCACCAAACTTGGTCAGAATTGTATTTAGATGATGTCTAGGTCAAGTTCCAATATGGGTCATGCTGGGTCAAAAACTAGGTCACGGGGTCACTTAGTATGTTTAAAACATTGAGCATGTTCTGTGTCAATGCGGCATGTTGGAGTATTCGTCACCTTAGTGACAAAGCTCTAGTTAACATTTATTATCCCCCACCAAAGGCGGAGGGATATTGTTTTGGGGTTGTCCGTCCTTCCGTCCGTCCGTCCGGAACGTTTGTGTCCGGAGCCATATCTTGGAAGTGCTTTGGCGGATTTCATTGAAACTTGGTACGAGTATATATAGGCATAAGAGGATGATGCACGCCAAATGGCATTGTACACCATCTGTTAAAAACAGAGTTATGGCCCTTTATATCTTGAAAAAATGCTTTTTACTATAGGCACTTTTGTGTCCGGAGCCATATCTTGGAAGTGCTTTGGCGGATTTCATTGAAACTTGGTATGAGTATATATATGGATAAGACGATGATGAACGCCAAATGGCATTGTACACCATCTGTTAATAACGGAGTAATGGCCCTTTG
>VMBQ01000897.1:223407-241927 GCA_007657795.1 Dreissena rostriformis | reverse complement strand
AGCTCCACTGGCCAGAGGCCAGCGGGGCTTATGTCATGGTCCTGTGTCCGTCGTGCGTGCGTCCGTGCGTGCGTGCGTGCGTGCGTTAACTTTTTCTTCAAACATCTTCTTCTCCTAAACTACTGGTCCAATTCTGATGAAATTTCTCAGGAATGTTCCTGGGGTGAACCTCTTTCAAATTTGTTCAAATTATGCCCCTGGGGTAAAATTTGACCCTGCCCCGGGGGTCACAAAATTGAAAATTTGCTTATATAAGGCCTATTTTGTGAAAACTTTAAAAATCTTCTTGTCCATAACCATTGGGCCTAGGGCTATCAAATTTGGTATGTAGTGGCATCTAATGGTCCTCCAACAAATTTGTTCAAATTATTCCCCTGGGGTCAAATTTGACCTCGCCCCGGGGGTCACAAAATTGAACATATGCTTAAATAGGGCCTATTTTGTGAAAACTTTAAAAATCTTCTTGTCCATAACCATTAGGCCTAGGGCTATTAAATTTGGTATGTTATGACATTGTATATTCCTTTACTTAGTTTGTTCAAATTATGCCTGTGGGGTCAAATTTGACCCTGCCCTGGGGGTCACAAAATTGAACATACGCTTATATGGAGCCTATTTTGTGAAAACTTAAAAAATCTTCTTGTCCATAACCATTGGGCCTAGGGCTATTAAATTTGGTATGTAGTGACATCTTATAGTCCTCTACCAAATTTGTTCAAATTATGCCCCTGGGGTCAAATTTGACCCTGCCCCGGGGGTCACAAAATTGAACAAATGCTTATAAAGTGCCTATGTCGTGAAAACTTTAAAAACTTCTTGTCAATAACCATATGGCATAGGGATACCAAATTTGGTATGTAGCAACATCAAATAGTTCTCTTCTTTGTTTGTTCAAATTATGCCCCTGGGGTTAAATTTGAAACTTCCCTGTGGGTCACAAAATTGAACATATGCTTATATCGAGCCTATTTTGTGAAAACTTTAAAAATCTTCTTGTCCATAACCATAGGGCCTAGGGCTATCAAATTTGGTATGTAGTGACATCTAATAGTCCTCTATCAAATTTGGTGTCAAATTTGACCCTGCCCCGGGGGTCACAAAATTGAACATATGCTTATATGGGGCCTATTTTGTGAAAACTTTAAAAATCTTCTTGTCCATAACCATTATGCCTAGGGCTACAAAATTTGGTATGTAGTGACATTGTATAGTCCTCTACTTAGTTTGTTCAAATTATGTCCAAGGGGTCAAATTTGACCCTGCCCTGGGGGTCACAAAATCGATTATATGCTTATAAAGTGCCTATTTTGTGAAAACTTAAAAAATATTCTTGTCCTTAACCATAAGGCATAGAGCTACCAAATTTGCTATGTAGTGACATCTAATTAACCTCTACCAAATTTGTTCACATTATGCCCCTGGGGTCAACTTTGACCTTGCCCAGGGGTCACAAAATTGAAAAAACTCTTATAAAGTGCCTTTTTTGTGAAATCTTTAAAAATCTTCTTGTCCATAACCATTGGGCCTAGGGCTACCAAATTTGGTCTGCAGTTGCATCTTATAGTTCTCTACCAAGTTTGTTCAAATTATGCCCTTTGGGTCAAATTTGACCCTGACCCAGGGGTCACAAAATTGAACATTATATATGCAAATATCTTGCTTATTTTGTGAAAACTTTTAAAATATTCTTGTCCTTAACTCTAGGACCTAGGGCTACCACATTTTGTATGTAGTGAGATATAGAAGTCCTCTTCAAAGTTTGTTCAAAGTATGCCCCTGGGCTTAAATTTGACCCAGCCCTGGGGGTCACAAAAGTGAACATGTGTTTAAATAGGGCCTATATTTTAGTATTTGCACATGCCGAGAATATTTGTTTCAGCCTTTTTTCAGCAGTGGAGCGATACAGGGCCATCATGGCCCTCTTGTTTAAGGTACCTGACCTTAGAAATTTGTTCTTAAAAGTTAAATGACTTCAAACATTGGTTTGTAAAAGGTTATTGACTTCAGAAATCGGTTTTAAATGGCTTAATTACTTTAGATATTGTTTAATACAAGTTTAATGACCAGACATTGGTTCATATGTTGTTAATAACCTTATGCATTTGGTGTTCAGAGTTAATGACTATAGAAAAAGTTGTTTTCATAAATTGTCAACCATGTCTCCATAGGATTTAAAAATTGTCTTTTAAAAGAACATTTTCTATGCTTTGTCACTACAATGTATACCAATTGACATGGCATAATGTTTTAAATATCATGGATAAAATATTTTGTATACAAAATTTATTTAAGGTAATGGCTTTATTGACACAACAGCATATTTTACAGTTCAACACTTCTTGTTAAAGTTAATCTTGTTTTCATTTCACCTGTTCATGTTGTATAATTAAAGCATTAATACAAGAAACTTTGTGGGTGTTAAAGCTTTTCATTGTGTGTCATATTATTGTATGAATTAATAATTTGCAATTGGTGAATCATTTGTATTCATTGTCAAAGATTTAGTGAAATAAATAATTGGTAATTTTGTTTTTGCTTCAGTGAATTGCCAGATATGAAGGTTTCAAAAGGGTTCAGCCATAATACATGGTATATAACCTTTGCTGATTGGGACCATTTTTATGATGAAGATGAATTTTTTTGAAGATTTCAATACTTCTTCACATTATAATTTCTATAAAAATTATATTTGTGTTAGGATGTAAGCCACCTGGGTAAATATGTACAAAAAGAACTCATAGAATCATCTTAAAAACAGTCAATTGTTTGTTTAAATGCGTCTTATATATCCTCGTAAGTACCTGTATAACTTGAGTCCTTGTACATTTTGTTGCACTCATATTTTACTCTGGCAATCACTTGTGTTAAAAAAATGTCATGAATAACTGGGGGCAAAAATGTTCCCAAAGTAGTTAAAAATGTCACATACAAAGTGTAATGTAACCTAAGTTGTTAGGTCTAAGTAATCTGTCTCTCTTACTTTATTGCTTTCCCCATCTTAATTGCCAATCCATTCTGTTGGAATGTAACAATAATGTGCCCGATACATGCAATATCTTTGAACAAAATACAAAATATGTTGAAAATGTCAGTATTTTATAATAGTCACTAGATAGATTACTGTTTTAACGGTTATTCATTATGTGTTCAAATGGATTAAGTTTAATTGATGATGTTTTTAGATATATAATAATAATTTCAGAATGCCATTAGTTTTGATATGGCCTAGTGAATATAAGAATCCTTTTAAATTTTAAACAACCAGTTATAAAGATAGAATATAATTGAGCCTAGCTCTGGGAAAACAGGGCTTAATGCGTGTGCGTTATGTGTCGTCTCAGATTAGCCTGTGCAGTCCAAACAGGGAAATCAGGGACGATACTTTCGGCTTTTATGAAATATTTTGTTTAAATGAAGCCTAGAGTAGCGGAAAGTGTTCTCCCTGATAAGCCTGTGCGGATTGCACAGGCTAAGTCTGGGTAGACACTTTACGCACATACATCAAGTCCCATTTTCCCAGAGTGTGGGTCAATAGTTTGTATATTAATTAATTGTATCATATATGTTATATGTAAACAATGAAGCATTTCAGTATGTAACTGAAGTGATTGACGCTTTAACATACGATGATCTAAATTGGTACACTTTTAACTTGTGAAAAGACGTATATCAATTTTAAGGTTTCTTTGTCAAAGGCGACATTTTTTAGAAGCATTTAACCTGAAAACTGTTTGACCACACAATATAAAGTGAATGCTAATGAACATGTAAGTTACTAAACTGGTGAGTTGTGAGAGAATGATGACCCCTATTGATTTTAAGATCTTGAGATTGAAGGTCAAGGTCACAGAGGCATTTAATATTTAAAATAGCTCTTTTAATAATTGAGCAGAGGGAATGCATGTTTTACAAACAACTCTTGTTAGATATAAGTATAATGGTGCAATTAGCCTCTGTACAAATGTAGAATAGTAAAGAAATCTGATAAAAATAGAGAACCCTTTAATTTATTCCAAAAGTGTGTTTGTAATGCATTTCAGATCCCCCCCNCCACAAAAAAAGATATATATTTTGGTTAATTTATCTTTTGTCATTCATCTCCAGTTGTTTTTTTTTCACCAATTTGGGAATGGGGCCGGGTCCCTTTGGATTGGGGTAAATCGCGGCGTTTGGACTAAAATTGGGAAATTAGTGTTGTTGTTGATTTGGTGAGAAATGCTTCAAAATTAAGGATGAAAGTGTTTTCAATAGTATATGTGCCTAGGTTCAACTTATATAGCTGGATTGGTGATGAACTAAATGTTGAAATCTAAAAAAAAATAATAAAATAAAATAAACTTCAATTGGGAATTTTTAAGTCCAATTTGGGAATTATATTTTTTTCCATTGGGAATGGGGCTGGATACCGGCACCGATTTTTTACAAAAAAAAAAACACTGATCCCTTACTATGTCATGCAAAACTGTTCATTTAAATTTGCTACAAACAGACAAACAACAATTGCTTGCAAAATGTTAAATGAGTCAAATCTGAACAGAAAAGGGAAAAACATACAAAAAATAAGCTTGTAAAATTTTATGCAAACATCGGTCTTCTAAATTAGTTTCAATTTAATTTTGCAAAGTTTATGTTTACCACTGCTGTTTAATTTATTTTTTGGTGTCTGTTTTTTTTTCAATCAAGACATCTGCAGTAAAATTAAAATGAAAAATAATTAAGTTTATGTTGGGTTATTGAACATTTATGTCATTTTAATGAGAACTGTTCAGCTTCTCATATGAGGTGATTCAGAGACTGATCTCATGTCGTACAGTCGGGAATGTGAAACCGTCTAATGTATGCACGCCAATGACAGTTGTGTTGTTTTTTTTGGTTTTGCATATAAATTTAAATGAGAAAATCTGCCAAGCAAATACGGTGAGACATTTTGATGATGTCATGCATAGCATCGCTTTTTTATGGGGTTCACTGCTGTTTTTGTTTTCCTTGTATTTGACCTGATTTCACTAATGGAATTCAGTGAAAATTTGGGAAGACATTCATTACTTGAAAAATAATAATGATGCTATGTTTTCATACTAATATTTGTTTTCTTATTTATTTAATTAGTTTATATTGTTGTGCAAGATTTGCTGGCTGTTTTAACTGAGTAAAAAATATGGCATGAACATGGAATTAACTATTTTGATAATGATTGTTTGATCATGTAAAAAGAACACTACCTGATATAAATGGCTTATCTGCTGTGAATAATGTCATTTATTTACAAACAATAAGCATATGCTGTTGCACAGATGTCGTACAAGAAATATCTCATAATTCAGTTTGTTGTAAGGGAGACAATTATTGGAAGAAATATCCAATTTGTAACAGAGTTGTCTTTCTTTGGTTCTTTGATTTCAAGGGTAAATTGATATATCTCAGTATGTTTAATAACATTACCATCAATCAGATTTCTGCAATGCTTAATCAGGGATGGCAAACAAAGGAATGATGAAACTCCAAAGAGATTATGAGGAGAGAAATCCTTGTTACCTACCGCTATTCTGTTATGCAACAACAAGTTCCCTTATTGCCGAGCATGTCACTGAGAATTTGTGAGCAAAGGACCATTTTCTACAAGCAACCACCTTTCTTTGCAAAACCATGCAATAAGCACATTGCATTATATTCACTTGCCTTCAATTTCACCTGAAAAGATGGACTAGATATTTGATCTATATCTACATACATGTTTTTTCAATTTGATAAAGTGGAAGAATTAGGACCAGAGGGGTTACCAGGGTTCCTATGGAAATACTGATCCATTGGTTTCACATTATGAAATAGTTAACCAAACCCAGTTTTTTTTCTTCAGACTAATGCTTTAGGATTAAGGTTTTAACCCTTTAAGCGCTGGAACCGAATTTTGAAGGCCTTTGCAAACAGTTTGGATCCAGATGAGACGCCACAGAACGTGGCGTCTCATCAGGATCCAAACTGTTTGCTATTCTGATAGTATTCTTTGAAAAAAATTGAAGAAAATGCTCATTTTAGAAATTCAGCAGACGACATTTTAGCAGACGACAAATTTCCCAGCATGCAAAGGGTTAAAGCATAGTCTAGTGAATGTTTACTAAAGCTTACCTGTCATAGGGTCAGCAGAGGGAACGAAAAATATTCCAGATGTTGCTTTACTTATGTTACATTTTATATCCATAAACTTGTGTGGTGTCAACAGCGACAATGTTGTAGCCATTTTCTAATAACAAGTTTTAAGCAACTTAGTCCAGATAGTTTTATTATAGCCTTGCTCTGGGAAAATGGGGCTTAATGCATGTGCGTAAAGAAGGTTTTGTCCCAGATTAGCCTGTGCAGTACTCACAGGCTAATCAGGGATGACACCATCCACCCAAACTGGATTTTTGCTAAGAAGAGACTTTAAACAAAACATACCATAAAAACTGAAGTGTTGTCCCTGACTGCACAGGCTAATCTGGGATGACACTTTACGCACATGCATTTAACCCCGTTTTCCAATGTTTAACTTTAATAATCACAATGCATTTTATTGCCAGGAACCTGTGTGACATCAGCAACGACAATGTGCTCAGTGTGGAGGAGTTCATACTGGCGATGTACCTCATCAGAAAGGTGAGCGAGGGTTCATAAGCTCAATTACTTAGTACATCTACATTAATACCTTAGTTTTGGTTTGTTGCTTTGTTGGTTTGCACAAACTTTATTATTTGGCCATAACTTTTGCAATATTGAACATAGCAACTCGATATTTGGCATGCATGTGTATTTCATGGAGCTGCACATTTTGAGTGGTGAAAGGTCAAGGTCAATGTCATCCTTCAAGATCAAAGGTCAAATATATGGGTCAAAATCGCTCAAAAGGGGACATAGTGTTTCACAAACACATCACTTGTTTTCTTGATGTTTTTGTTCCCTTGCACATACCTACATTAATTGTGTAATGCTATTCCATATTTGTTTATGTTTAAATCATGTGGGAAAAAGATATTGATTTAAACATGTTTTTCACACACAAACAATAGTCTACATGCTATTTACCATAATGAATGCTTGAAAAAAATTAACTCATTGCATGTATTTTATTCATATTCATAATATATTATGTTAATGATGAAAATAACAAAAAATGGAATAACAAAAAGGTTAATGAGGGTCTGGCGGTACCACGAATTCTGCCAAAACATCTAGTCCCTGCCCCAGTGGCTACATGCGACGTACCGGAAATGTCGCCCCGGGAACGGTCTGCATACCAGAGTGTGTTCACTAAAATATCGAAGGAAACCATCAGCGGTATGTGGACATGTGCAGTTAAGTGCAAACTTGCGTATCCGCTTAACATTTCTTTTTGATATTTTGAGATACAGTAGTCTTGTGTTCAACCCTTGGTGTATCCAGATTTTTTAATATGTTTTGTTTTTTTTTTTTTTGGTAAATGAGATTTTTGGCGTATAAAACATTTGATATCTTGTATATCTCAATCTTGTACTGTTAATTGTGGTTGTCCTTGTAGTTTTCTGCTACTCATATTTAGAGCACATTTTTACCTTTGTTAAAATTAAAATGAAGCATACGAAAAATTATTCCCCAAATCCACAAGTCAAGCCCATTAATAATGTACAGTATTAGGTTCAAACAATTCTTTGACTCGCTTGAAGTGAAACTGCAGTGGAAACTGTTATGACATGTGCCTGATTTCATTTGTATCGGCTTAGTAACTCGTTCCCACTGTATATTAACAAGATTATTTGTGTCTTGTTCTGAGAAAACTGGGCAAAATGCATGTGCATAAAGTGTCGTCCCAGGTTAGCCTGTGCAGTCCGCACAGGCTAATCAGGGACGACACTTTCCGCTTTTATGACATTTTTTCGTTTATATGAAGTCTCTTCTTAGCAAAAATCCAATTTAGGCGGAAAGTGTTGTCCCTGATAAGCCTGTGCCGACTTCACAGGCTAATCTGGGATGACACTTTACGCACATGCATTATGTCCAGTTTTCTCAGAACACGCCACATTTGCTCATGATAATGACCGTATTAACCAATCCTAAAACATTCAGTTTGAAAAGCATTTCAAACCTTCAAGCTGTCCAATATATGTTATATGATATTATGTAAGCCTCCCTTTGCTTAGACATTTGGAAAAGGCGTTAACCCTTTGCATGCTGGGAAATTTGTCGTCTGCTAAAATGTCGTCTGCTGAATTTCTAAAATTAGAATTATTTCGATTTTTTTTTCAAAGAATACTATCAGAATAGCAAACAGTTCGGATCCTGATGAGACGCCACGTTCTGTGGCGTCTCATCTGGATCCAAACTGTTTGCAAAGGCTTTTAAAATTCGGTTCCAGCGCTAAAAGGGTTAAACAACATGCGTTCTGACTGGCTGGTTTTGTCTTTATACCACAACTAATTGGGTTGTTCCTTACAAGTTAACTTTGTGGTTACAACAAATCAGTAAGAAGTGTCAACATGTTGCTAAGTTGTGGTATAACCAGTGTGTTGTTCCACCATTTTGGAATTGGGCCGAGGCCCTTTGGTTTGGAAAAATTTGGAAATTATTGTCCGTTTTTTTTGCTTACAAATTCTTTAAAATTGAGAATTAAAGTGTTTTCAATAATAAATTTACTAAGGTTCAACTTATGGCGTAGGATAGGACAAATGAACTGAAACCTTCATTTGACCAAATAAACACTGATGACATAAAAAAAAACTATATTCATTTGTCATACCAGCGCAACTGAAAGTACCCCCCTCACTCTCTTCCATGCAATTTGCATTGGTTGCTTTCTAAACTTTAAATCTTCACTGAACAATTTTACAACTTTTATAAGATATCATAAACATGCATCAGAATTTAAATAATTCACTATGTTATGTTTTGGAAGTAATGAACCTTTTCAAGTGATGCAGTTATTTTTCTTTAGCATTACAAGGGAGACAACTCTTGTTGGAATCTCACCTACCCCCAGAAGAGTTGTCTCATGTTTGGGACTTGTCTGACGTGAATCGGGACGGTCAGCTGGATAGAGTCGAGTGGAATATAACCTGCCATCTTATTCGCTACCTCAAAAAAGGTACAGTTTAATGTTCAGTTCTCCTTGACCTGCTCTGTAACAATATCGTTGATAAGTAATGAAGTCACCTGTGACCCTGGTTCTATGGTTCTATGTCCCCTTCCGGATCACATGTGTGGTCATGAAAGTAAAAAGCTTAAATGGTGAGGTTTCTTCTGGTAACCCAGTCCCCCCACACACACCATAAGATCACACCAATATTTACTATAATTCAGTAAAAACTAAATAGCTGGAAATTGCAGCTGTAATTCAGAATTAGTCTTCAATCCATTGAGTATAGTAAGTTAACCCTTTGCATGCTGGGAAATTTGTCGTCTGCTAAAATGTTGTCTGCTAAATTTCTAAAATTAGCATTTTCTTTGAATTTTTTTCAAAGAATACTATCAGAATAGCAAACAGTTTGGATCCAGATGAGACGCCACGTTCTGTGGCGTCTCATCTGGATCCAAACTGTTTGCAAAGGCCTTCAAAATCCGATTCCAGCGCTCAAAGGGTTAACATGATAGGAGTGCTGGACGATTCTCTGAGGCATCACTTAGTGCAGCCTCAGGCATGGAAAGACTCGTTAACTTGGAAATAAACATAATGAAATGACTGATGATTGCATGAATTATTCTTGGTTGATGATTATGATAATGTTGTTGTTGTTGTTGATTATGATAATGATGAAGATGATGCTGATGTTTATTTTATTATTATAATTTTATGTTTGTGATTTGAACTTCTAATGGTCTTACTCATGCATTAAAGCATAAAATGTCAGGTTGCTGTCTGTAAAGCTTAAACAGGTCAGTATGCAGTCTGTAAAGACTAAAAGATCAGTTTGCAGCCTGTAGAGCCTCAAACGTCAGTTTGCAGTCGATAAAGCATAAAGCATCAGTTTGCAGTCTGTAAAGACTAAAGCATCAGTTTGCAGTCTGTAAAACATAAATGGTCAGTTTGCAGTCTTAAAAGCATAAATGGTCAGTTTGCAGTCTGTAAAGCATAAATGGTCAGTTTGCAGGCTTTAAAGCATTAATGGTCAGTTTGCAGTCTTTAAAGCATAAATGGTCAGTTTGCAGTCTTTTAAGCATAAATGGTCAGTTTGAAGTCTTTAAAGCATAAATAGTCAGTTTGCAGTCTTTAAAGCATAAATGGTCAGTTTGCAGTCTTTAAAGCATAAATGGTCAGTTTGCAGTCTTTTAAGCATATATGGTCAGTTTGCAGTCTTTTAAGCATATATGGTCAGTTTGCAGTCTTTGAAGCATAAATGGTCAGTTTGCAGTATTTGAAGCATAATAAGGTCAGTTTGCAGTCTTTAAAGCATAAATGGTCAGTTTCCAGTCTTTAAAGCATAAATGGTCATTTTGCAGTCTGTAAAGCATAAATTGTCAGTTTGCAGTCTGTAAAGCATAAATGGTCAGTTTGCAGTCTTTAAAGCATAAATGGTCAATTTGCAGTCTTTAAAGCATAATAAGGTCAGTTTGCAGTCTTTAAAGCATAAATGGTCAATTTGCAGTCTTGAAAGCATAAATTGTCAGTTTGCAGTCTTTAAATCATAAATTGTCATTTTGCAGTCTGTACAGCATAAATGGTCAGTTTGCAGTCTGTAAAGCATAAATTGTCAGTTTGCAGTCTGTAAAGCATAAATGGTCAGTTTGTAGTCTGTAAAGCATTAATGGTCAGTTTGCAGTCTTTAAAGCATAAATGGTCAGTTTGCAGTCTGTAAAGCATAAATAGTCAGTTTGCAGTCTGTAAAGCATAAATGATCAGTTTGCAGTCTGTAAAGCATGAATGGTCAGTTTGCAGTCTGTAAAGACTAAAGCATCAGTTTGCAGTCTTTAAAGCATAAATGGTCAGTTTACAGTCTTTAAAGCATAAATTGTCAGTTTGCAGTCTCTAAAGCATTAATGGTCAGTTTGCAGTCTTTAAAGCATAAATGGTCAGTTTGCAGTCTTTAAAGCATAAATGGTCAGTTTGCAGTCTGTAAAGCATAAATGGTCAGTTTGCAGTCTTTAAAGCATAAATGGTCAGTTTGCAGTCTGTAAAGCATAAATGGTCAGTTTGCAGTCTTTAAAGCATAAATGGTCAGTTTGCAGTCTGTAAAGCATAAATGGTCAGTTTGCAGTCTTTAAAGCATAAATGGTCAGTTTGCAGTCTGTAAAGCATAAATGGTCAGTTTGCAGTCTTTAAAGCATAAATGGTCAGTTTGCAGTCTGTAAAGCATAAATGGTCAGTTTGCAGTCTTTAAAGCATAAATGGTCAGTTTGCAGTCTGTAAAGCATAAATGGTCAGTTTGCAGTCTTTAAAGCATAAATGGTCAGTTTGCAGTCTGTAAAGCATAAATGGTCAGTTTGCAGTCTTTAAAGCATAAATGGTCAGTTTGCAGTCTGTAAAGCATAAATGGTCAGTTTGCAGTCTTTAAAGCATAAATGGTCAGTTTGCAGTCTGTAAAGCATAAATGGTCAGTTTGCAGTCTTTAAAGCATAAATGGTCAGTTTGCAGTCTGTAAAGCATAAATGGTCAGTTTGCAGTCTTTAAAGCATAAATGGTCAGTTTGCAGTCTGTAAAGCATAAATGGTCAGTTTGCAGTCTTTAAAGCATAAATGGTCAGTTTGCAGTCTGTAAAGCATAAATGGTCAGTTTGCAGTCTTTAAAGCATAAATGGTCAGTTTGCAGTCTGTAAAGCATAAATGGTCAGTTTGCAGTCTTTAAAGCATAAATGGTCAGTTTGCAGTCTGTAAAGCATAAATGGTCAGTTTGCAGTCTTTAAAGCATAAATGGTCAGTTTGCAGTCTGTAAAGCATAAATGGTCAGTTTGCAGTCTTTAAAGCATAAATGGTCAGTTTGCAGTCTGTAAAGCATAAATGGTCAGTTTGCAGTCTTTAAAGCATAAATGGTCAGTTTGCAGTCTGTAAAGCATAAATGGTCAGTTTGCAGTCTGTAAAGCATAAATGGTCAGTTTGCAGTCTGTAAAGCATAAATGGTCAGTTTGCAGTCTTTAAAGCATAAATGGTCAGTTTGCAGTCTTTAAAGCATAAATGGTCAGTTTGCAGTCTGTAAAGCATAAATGGTCAGTTTGCAGTCGTTAAAGCATAAATGATCAGTTTGCAGTCTTTAAAGCATAAATGGTCAGTTTGCAGTCTGTAAAGCATAAATGGTCAGTTTGTAGTCTGTAAAGCATAGAAAACCAATTTGAAGTCTGTAAAAGCAGTGTTTTGATTAACAAACTACATCAGGTTATTATCCCCTGCTAAAGGCAGAGGGATATTGTTTTGGCATTGTCTGTCCGTCCGTCCGGCACTTTTGTGTCCGGAGCCATATCTTGAAAGTGCTTTGGCGGATTTCATTGAAACTTGGTATGAGTATATATATGGATAAGAGGATGATGCACGCCAAATGGCGTTGTACACCATCTGTTAATAACGGAGTTATGGCCCTTTGTATCTTGAAAAAATGCTTACTTCTGTGACAAAGCTCTAGTTTGGCGGGGGATATCAATTCAACGAATTTGCTTGTCAAGGAAAATGTTTTATATTGCAACATCACTTGCTTATAAAATGTGAGGTTTATCTATTCATAAACTGGCTCTTTTGCAATCCAAACTTGGCTGAAAAGCTGCAGTGGTTGGGTAAAAAGTTTAAAAGCATGTGGGGTTTCAGTTTCAACTACTGTTGATAGCTTTAAGATTTTTAACATTCTCAGAGACCCTTAACATATCCTTAAAACCTCATGTTATTACTATTACTGTTATTAGTTGTTAACTTATTTTTCAGGTGTCTGACAACAATAACTACCTCAAAAAGGTGTATTATTCCTTGTGTTATAACTATATTTAAACTTGTTCAAATGTTCAATTGTGTACCATAGAAGTTAACAAATATATCATTCTGCTAAAATTTAAATAGCTGCTATTGAAAATCACTATGGCATAATTACAATTTGTTTTTAAATGTCTAAATGGTTGGTTAAGTAAATGTCAGTAGTTTTTTTCTCAATGAACTAAAGATATGTCAGTGTGAAAATAAATATTTATTCAAATTATTGTGCAATTATCCCATTATTTGTGTAGACACAATGGTCAGCCCTAAAACGTGAACATCATTATTTTGAAATATGTAATGGGGCAATTGTGAGTATTTGTATGCCATGAACAAAATTTGGAATACAAAATTACCATGTTTTGGATTATTAAATTTGAATGGAATTCTGTTTGTTTATATTGTCATATCATTATGGTTAAAGTATGGACAGAATTAAAAATGTGATATGTTTATGCCAATTACAGCAATCATGCATGTTCATGTTTCTTTCTCATTTTTTGTTTTTTGTTTTTGAAGGATAACCATGTTTGCTTTAAACTCAAGTAGAATCAAGTTGTGTGATGATAAAAGACAAACTCATATTTCAACAGAATGTAGACCATTATTAATTGTGTGTTTACACAATAAACCATCATTGCTGTTGCTTTTTTACAGTGATTATGGAACAAAAAGGAAATACTGTTTATTGTTTCCATTCTGTTGAAGTTGTGATGCTATTTTATGCCTTTCCATAAATTATTAATTTAAAAAAAAAATGAGAAGAATGTTAGATACAAAAGTAATATTTAATGTTGAAAATATGCAAACAGTTGATACGGAAATATTTATATATGAACTGCTCACGTTATTAACTGACAAACCTGTGAACTTGGCTGGATATTGCATATCAAATAATAGCAAATTTACTTTGATAACATGTGGTCATTGAAAGCTATTGATTGACATTGTCAATTTCAACTCGTACAAATGTTTGATGTGTCAGACCAAGAGTCAATAATAACATTTCATCGATATTGTTATTACTCGCTGAATGATTAGGTTTCTTTATGAGAGCAAATAAATCTAGCAATAGGGGGTAGTGTACAATAAATGTCATTTTCTGAAGCAGATCAAATCTAGCTGCCATGATTTTAGTTTACAGTAGAGTTCCTGTTTGGAACTAGAAAGTTATTTAACTTTTGGGAGTGAAAAATAAATGATGGACTCATTTTTTTTAAATGTCTGAGTTCTGATTAATATTTTTGCTTTTCAATAGTCATTGTAATTTTTAAATATTTTAATTGTTGTTGTTTATTCACCATATTATAATTTTGTATTTTTCAAGTCTCAAATAGATGCTGCAGTAAGTTCAATTGCAATGCAAGAATTTTTTTAGCAACAAATGGTCATGTTATGTTGTTGGCTTTTTCAGGTCATAAATTGGACGGTCCTGTAAACGTGTTTCCATGGATACCAGAACGTTTGTCATCTACCTCGTACCTAGCTAGAAAACTAAGGTAAAATCAAAGCACTGAATGACTGGGATGTGGTGTATGAAAGAAATGTTAATTAGAGAGTTCACTATGTAAGCAATAAATTATCTTGTAACACATTCGCAGTTATACAAATATTATTTACACTTTCGAGGGATGTACTGGATTAATTATGGAAGTCTATCTGTCTGTCTTTTCGTAGACACAATCTTTTTTGATGTTGTTACATTTATAAATGCATAAATTATCGTTAAAAATAGGAGCTCATTAATTGTGTAATAATTACTATAATAATTGTTCATTTATTTTTTCAGAGTTGAAGAATATAACAAAAGAAAAACTCAACTTATTGCACAGAAGGTATGTTAAAGTAATCATAAGACTATGGGATCGAGTATATACGCAGAATATTTGAGTCTCGTTCTGAGAAAACTGGGCATAATGCATTGTGCGTAAAGTGTCATTCCCGATTAGCCTGTGCAGTCTGCACAGGCTAATCAGGGACGACACTTTTCGCCAAAATTGGATTTTTGCTAAGAAGAGACTTCATTTAAACGTAAAATGTCATAAAAGCGGAAAGTGTAGTCCCTGATTAGTAGTCCCTGTGCGGATTGCACAGGCTTATCTGGGACGACACTTTAAGCACATGAATTATGCCCAGTTTTCTCAGAACGCGACTCATTTGATCCGCATTATGCCAAAATGGGTCTTATGCCATAGGCATTTGCTCTGTCTGGTCATTAGATACACTGTCCGCTAATGAGACAACAAAACCTTGCATGACATTATAGCGGACACGGTAGCTCCTGACCAGACTTCTATTCTCAAGAATCATATACATGGCGATGTAAAATATGTAAAAATGACAGACACTGTTCCCAGTTCAGCAACGGGTTTTTCGATTCCTACAAACTCTATAATTTGTATTGCTACTTCAAAATACATATGAGTCTCGCTCTGTGAAAAGGGGGTTTAATGCAAGTGCGTAAGGTGTCATCCCAGATTAGCATATGCAGTCTGCACAGGCTAATCAGGAACGACACTTTCCGCCTTAACTTGATTTTCGCCAAGACGAGTCTTCCTTTAAGCGAAAAATGCAAGAAAAGCGGAAAGTGTCCTCCCTGATCAGCCTGTGCGGACTGCACAGGCTAATCTGGGACAACACTTTAAGCATATGCATAACACCCCCCTTTTCACAGAGCAAAGCTCATATGGTTGGAATCACCCTGCGCTTAACCCTTTGCATGCTGGGAAATTTGTCGTCTGCTCAAATGTCGTCTGCTGAATTTCTAAAATTAGCATTTTCTTTGATTTTTTTCAAAGAATACTATCAGAATAGCAAACAGTTTGGATCCTGATGAGACGCCACGTTCTGTGGCGTCTCGTCTGGATCCAAACTGTTTGCAAAGGCCTTCAAAATCAGGTTCCAGCGCTCAAAGGGTTAAAATAGCAATAGTATAAAGCTATAGTTTATATGATGAGTTGTTATCCGATCGATTTTGCCGATGTGATAGGATAAAACGTTTTAAGGATTATATTCACCAAACCATTGTTAGACTTTAAAATAAAGAATCAACTTTGTTTCAAGAACAATTACTTTTGCTATTTCAAAAAAAAGAGTATGAGTCTGACTTAATTTATGTCATTAATAATCCATTCTAAATCAAGACTACTGCAGCTTGTGTTGATTATAGTTCCATGTATGATTTGAGCCATGTCATGTGAAAATGGGTCTTATGCCATATGAGGTCAGCGTTCAGGTTTTTTTGGCCCGATTTTATAGCCGAAAAACAGCTATATTCCCATTCCCAAAAAGTATACTTTTTTTCCCAAAATGTGCCAAAAAAATCCCATTTTTTTTTTTTAAGAAGTGTCGAATGCTTATTTTATCTTAATTTTATTTCAATTACATCTAACAAAGTATATTATAATATTTTATATGATTTTGTTCTTATAATTTGAATTATTATAGAGACCTATCTAAAATAAGTATTTTCCAAATCAGTGGACTTTTTGCATGAAAAAAGAAGGCTACTGAATTATTTTCCCAATTTCTTGAAAATGCTGATAAAATTCCCAATTCCAAAGCCATGAGCTATATTCCCAAAATGGAGGGAAAAAAACCTGACCTAGCTCCAGACACTCAGCACATTTTCACGGTCTGGTCAGGAGCTAAATATGCTGACGGCTATGCTAACTGCTATGCTGACCGCTAATAAACCACAACACCTTGCATCACTTAACCCTTTGCATGCTGGGAAATTTGTCGTCTGCTAAAATTCGTCTGCTGATTTTCTAAAATTAGCATTTTCTTTGATTTTTTTCTCCAAGACCACTATCAGAATAGCAAACAGTTTGGATCCTGATGAGATGCCACGTTCTGTGGAGTCTCATCTGGATCCAAACTGTTTGCAAAGGCCTTCAAAATCCGGTTCCAGCGCTCAAAGGGTTAATAACGGACGGTGAAGCTCCTGATCACACTTGTAAGGAGCTACACTGGCTGCATATTGTGTTGGACCCATTTCGCATGATGCGGTTCATTAAAATCAACCATGTTCTTAGAAGAATCAATCATTTCAATGTAATGTTTTTAATTGATAAATTCTATTTATTTCTACATATTACTAATATGTGTTGGATTGAGGTAGTGACTTTGGATGAGCACAAGATGTACGATTTTATGAAAATGTGCATGCAAACTTACATCCAAATTGCATTTAACCCTTAACCGCTCAGAAACACATTTTAAACCCTTTTTAGTCCCTTAAAAAAAAATAAAAAATATATATAGACCTTTCTTCATAGATTCAAGTTTTAAAGGCTTCATTCCCAACCCTAAGATATAACTGATGAGTAACAAACAGCATTAAACCTGAAGTAACTCGCAGGCTGTTCTTGTTTTAACCCTTTGCATGCTGGGAAATTTGTCGTCTGCTGAAATGTCTTCTGCTGAATTTCTAAAATTAGCATTTTCTTCGATTTTTTTTCTAAGACCACTATCAGAATAGCAAACAGTTTGGATCCTGATGAGACGCCACGTTCTGTGGCGTCTCATCTGGATCCAAACTGTTTGCAAAGGCCTTCAAAATCCGGTTCCAGCGCTCAAAGGGTTAATTCTGTTTGCATGTAGCCATTTTCACTTTGTTTCTGAGTGGGAAAGGATAATAAGTGCATAGTAAAAATAAAAATTGAGATGTGTTTTTTCTGTTTGGAGATATTTATGTTTTGAACAGTTTTTGTTCAAATTTTTTATATGTTATTTCAATGAATCTATTAAAAAACATAATTTTTCAACATGTTGAATTCAACAAACTTGTAGTTTTACGTACCAAAAACTTATTTGTTTGGTTTTAAGATACTTTTAGTCTCAAACTTGTTTTCAAGCCTCCTTGGTATTGGCCCTTCATGCTAGAGAAACCATTTTAAAGCAGTTTTGACTTAATGATTTCATTATAAATCATTATTCAAAACATTTTGTAACCGTTTTTTAGCTCACCTGAGCGATAGCTCGGGGTGAGCTATTGTGATCACTCAGCGTCCGGCGTCCGTCCGTCCGTCCGTCCGTCTGTAAACAATTTGTAAACATCTTCTTCTACTAAACCATTGAGCCAATTTCAACTAAATTTCATGTTGAGCATCCCTAGGTCATGGGACAAAAGAATTGTTAAAAAAAATTTGATCACATAACCAAGATGGCCGCCATGACCATATATGGTAAAAACCTTAAAAAATCTTCTTGTCAGAAACCGCTCATCAGATTTTCAAAAAATTTCACAGGGATGACCTTTGAAGGCTCCCCTGAAAAAGTTGTTCAAAGAAATTTGATTCGTCAAAAAACATGGCCGCAGGAGCTCGTTGAACTTTGCATGTTTATTCGTTTTTGCCTATTTTGTGAAAACTTTCAAAAATCTTCCACATTTTTTGTCCGATCCTTTCCAAATTTGCACAGTGTCTTTATATCAATGAGGACACGAACCCTACAAAAAATGAGCATTATTGGTCCATGAAGTACAGAATTACCTCCCCTTGAATTGAGAAAATGGTGTTTATGCAATAAAGTCCAAATTTTTCATCCAATTCTTTCCAAACTTGTAAGGATTTAGCATGGTTCAAACAAGGGAAACAACTACGGTTTATGCATGTTCTTTTTATTA
>VMBQ01000897.1:204083-220342 GCA_007657795.1 Dreissena rostriformis | reverse complement strand
CCGTCCGTCCGTCCGTGTGTGCGTCCGTTAGACTTTTGTTTGTTTACGCGATAAACTCCACAGTTTTCATCCGATTCTTTTTAAACTTGTTCAGTGTCTTTATATTAATGAGGACTCGAACCCTATTGAAAATGGGTTACATTAGACCGTCCGTCCGTGCGTGTGTAGACTTTTTCTTGTTTACGCCATAAACTCCACAGTTTTTATCCGATTCTTTTAAAACTTGTACAGTGTCTTTATATTCATGAGGACTCGAACCCTATTGAAAATGGGTTACATTAGACCGTCCGTCCGTCCGTGCGTGCGTTAGACTTTTTCTTCTTTGCGCGATAAACTCCACAGTTTTCATCCGATTCTTTTCAAACTTGTTCAGTGTCTTTATATTAATAAGGACTCAAACCCTATTGAAAATGGGTTACATCAGAGTAAAAAGTCCAGAATTATCGCCCCTTGAATTTGTATTGGTCCGAGGCATTTAAGTAGGTTGTTTAATTGGTTGCAATTATAAATTTAAAATTAAATAAAATATAAGCCATCTGATAATTCATTTGGCAAGGATGAAAGGATTTGTGTTTTCAGTATTCCCTTGCATGATGACTTTCCATTCCATTGACATTCTAGCCAGTAGAGCGATTCAGGCCCTCATGGGCCTCTTGTTAATGATTATCAAATTACATAAAATGTAAGACTGAGAAATTATCAAGTAAACAAAGTGTAATAGTGAATTTCTTTTTAAGGATTTTTTTTATAAAGGGTAACCCTATGGATATACATAATATGTTTGTAGGTAAACTGATTTGGAGTAATTTGATATTTATTAGGGTTTAATCTTAAAGAGGTACTGTAGGAATTGGAAGGGAAATGAATTTTGTAAAAACAACTAATAGTATTGTAATAAATGTTGCATTAGAATCCGTTCACAGAGGTGTATTTTAACTGAAATCTTACATTAAAATTATGCACCACTGTGATCAGGGTCTTGGTAGTTATTTTCTCATAAAATTTAGAATCGTCAAAAATAAAATATCCCTTTCAATGAATCTAATTACACATTCAAAAGAACTTTGTCAGTGTTCCAGATAGGATTTTAAAAGGGCAGGGTGCTCTTTTATCAAATGGGCACTTTATCGAGTGAGGTCATATTATTATTGTTGCATTACAGTGTTTTTTTCACCATTTTGGGTCCTTTTGGACTGGGAAAAATCGCTATGTTTTGACTAAAATTGTGAAATTAGTGTTGTTGTTGTTTTGCTAACAAATTCTTCAAAATTGAGAATAAAAATGTTTTCAATATTATATTAAATAAGGTTTTTACTTATAGAGCTGGGCCTGTATTCACCAACCCATTCTTAGACTTGAGAATAAAGAATAGACTATGAACCAAGAAAAAAATGTCCAGCGTTTGAATATATACAGGCTAGCACTGGTGATAATGTCCTTAACCCTTTGAGCACTGGAACCGGATTTTGAAGGCCTTTGCAAACAGTTTGGATCCAGATGAGACGCCACAGAACGTGACGTCTCATCAGGATCCAAACTGTTTGCTATTCTGAAAGTATTCATGAAAAAAATTGAAGAAAATGCTAATTTTAGAAATTCAGCAGACGACATTTTAGCAGACGACAAATTACCCAGCATGCAAAGGGTTAACAGAATGTTCTACATGAAGAATGAAGTAGATATAGGCAGTTAATGCCAAGTTTGAATACAATTTTATTCTTAGACGTTAGTCTAAGAATTGTTTGGTGAATAATTAAGTTATTATTATGGTTGATTTCCACATTAAAACACCTTGAATATCAATATTTCTTCTTCAGGAAAAAAGAAAGAATCAAATAGACAACGAAACCCAAAGATTAGACCTGCTTAAGAGAAGACTTGCATTGCATAAAGAACTGGTAAGTAGAAAGAGTGAACAAATATGTAGTCATTTGTATGTGTTCTGAGAAAACTGGGCAAAATGCTTGTGCGTAAAGTGTCATCCCAGATAAGCCTGTGCAGTCCGCGCAGACTAATCCGGGACGACACTTTCCGCCTAAACTGGATTTTCGCTAAGAAGAGACATCATTAAAACGGAAAATTACATAAAAGCGGAAATTGTCGTCTCTGATTAGCCTGTGCGGACTGCACAGACTAATCTGGGATGACAATTTACGCACAAGCATTATGCCCAGTTTTCTCAGAACACGCCACATTTTTGTAGATCCTGAAAAGTGAAATATAGAATAAAGTTAGTGACATAAATACTTATATCGATCACTGATTTAAATTCTTTTTCAAACGAGTGATAATTTTGTTTTCCAATAGTTATACATAAGGTTATTACACCTAAAACAAACATATCTCCTTTATTTTATCATTTTAAATCAAAAAGGTCTATTAGCTTTCTTTTCACATCAAGCTTATTTTGCCACCTGTCCTTGAGGTGTTCCATTGTTTTTCATTTTATTGTATGCTTCCATGAAAAAAAAAGTAGACATTTTATTTCTTTACATTTATACAAGTACGTTTAATATTGTTTTATTAACACCAAGCCATACTAATAATAATCTGACTCCTAAGTCTTCATTATAATTTTTGGCTATGGACATTAAAGTATGTAACTTAGCAACCAATTACTTCAAGGGAGGTGTCACGCCTTACAATTCATTTGGGATATATAGGGAAGCTTAAAAGGATGTTTTAAATGCATACACAAAACTGAACTGTTTATTAGTCCCCTACTGGTGAAACCGTAGGGACTTATACGGTTTGCGCTCTGTCAGTCAGTCAGTCTGACACACTTTTCCGGATTATGCGATAACTTAAAAAGTTCTTCATATTTTTTCATGAAACTTGAAAAATGGACAGATGGCAATATGGAGATTATGCACTTCATTTCATTTTGTTCCTATGTCAAGAATTCTGGTTGCTATGGCAACAAATAGACTAGAAATATTGCTGAAAATGGTGGATTATGCAATAACTTTAAAAGTCCTTTTCTGGATTATGGGATAACTTTAAAAGTTCTTCATATTGTTTCATTAAACTTGAAACATGGACAGATGGCAAAATGGAGATTATGCACGTCATTTCATTTGGTTCCTACGTCAAGAATTCTGGTTGCTATGGCAACAAAAAGACTAGAAATATTGCTGAAAATGGTGGATTATGCAATAACTTTAAAAGTTCTTCATATGTTTTCATGAAACTTGAAACATGGACAGATGGCAATATGGAGATTATGCACGTTGTTTCATTTTGTTCGTACGTCAAAAATTTTGGTTGCTATGCCAACAAATAGACTAGAAATATTGCTGAAAATGGTGAAAATGGCTACCGGTAGGGGACTTTTATTGCTTTGCAATAGTCTTGTTTATTTTTGCATCGTGAGGTTTGAATAGATTCCAGTGTTGTAATGCTAATAATTTATAGGACTGTTTTATGTCTGTTTTGTGTTCAGTTCCAGTGTTCAAAGAAATTGCCAGGTCACTCGATTTCTGAAGAGGAATTCACTCTTTATCAAGAAAAGGAGAAAAACAACATAGACAAAGTAGAGGCAATCATTTACAGGTAACAACAGTTGATTGTTTACAGGTAACAAAACTGTTCAATGCGAATTGATAATTAAATAATCATGTTTTCAAATATAGCAATAACAGCTCAACTTTTAAAATTTCTACGAGTACAGTCCATATTCTGACTTCCATGAATGCTTATAAATCAAATTCTGTTAAATCATTATTATTGTTTGGAAATTCATTTTCACAAAAAGTCATTTTCTGGAAAACCACAAAAGTTCATGCCAAAATATAAATGATTTCACAATTGCTTTTAAGATTGCACACATAATTATTAATATTCACATGTTCAAATATCATTATCAGACTAAAGAAAGAACACGAGCGCATCCGCCAGGAGACAGTGCGTGCCATCTTGGGCGAGCAGGGCCCCCTTCAGGAGGATGGTCACCATGTCAAGCGTGACCAAGAGGAGCTGCGACAGCGACTGATGACATTTCACACGAAGGCGACCAAAGATCCCGACCCCTTTCATCAGCTGTATGAGTTACGCAGAGGTAGGAAAAAGCTTGTTTGTAGTTGCATTCAGTCAGGTGCACGAACAAGTGTTTGAGGTGCGCTCTGGGAAAACGGGGCTTAATGCATGTGCTTTCCCAGATTACCCTGTGCAGTGCGCAAAGGGACAACATTTTCCCATTAATTGTATTTTTTGTTGAAACAAAAATCCAGTCTAGGAGGAAAGTGTTGTCCCTGATTAGCCTGTGAAAACTGCACGGATTAATCTGGGACAACACTTTATGCAAATGTTAAAAGCTCCATTTTCCCAGAGTGAGGATCATTTCTTAGTTTCGTCTTTGTTAAATTGCAATATTGAAATGAGGTCTGTCCGGATAGCTCAGTTAATAGAACGCTTGACTACAAATTCGCAGATTCCATTCCCATCTTTGCTGCATAACTTGTATGGAAAAAGTCATGAAATCGTTTCTCCGGCAATTCTCTCCCTACATCTCATTTGAGTAGTGCAATTGTCACTTACTGGCATAGGTATGTACTCATAGAACTGTCAAACCAAATAACCCAGGAAAAGTGTGAGTGGGTTAATTGTACCACCTTGATAGAACTGAAATACTGTTGAATGCAACAGCAAATTTAAACAAACAGACAAAAAAAAGGAATGCCAATTTGTGAAACTTAAAAGGCATTGCTCACAAATTAAAATATCAAATACTTTGTAGCAATATAAATTAATGAAGAAATGTAAAAATATATACTTTTTTTCTTTTTTTTTCATATAAGAATACGAAACATTTTGTTGCCGTGATATTTCAGGATATATAAGTACTACCTTAAACTAAAAAATAAGTTTATTAATAATCTGCTAAATTGTATATGCGTCTTATAGGGAAATGAAGAAGTGAGGTATAATAATATAAGGACGAAACTTTCCGCCTGAACTGGATTTTTCTATAAAAGAAAAATCCCATAAAAGCGGAAAGTGTTGTCCTTGATTAGCTTGTGCGGACTGCACAGGCTAATCTGGTACAACACTTTTCGCACATTCATTAAGCCCAGTTTTCCAAGGAAACTGCTCATAAATTTGCAGATCTTAGAAAGCGCAGTACGCTGTCAGAAGACGAGGAACCAGCAGTGCATTTCCCGTTTGTGTTCAACCCATTTCGTCCTGAGGGTGCACAACCCTGTCTTTCTGGTCATACCATATTTGTCTCCCCTGATCCCAGCGTGCTCAACAACAACAACTCACACAAGGAACCGCTGATTTTAAAAGATCTGTGCCATTTTGGAGACGGTTTCCTGGAGCGCTGGTCGTGTCCTGATGACGATACCTTGGGCGCTGACTTCGACCCAATATTCATGTCTCTAAACGGTTGGTGAACAAATTTTTTTTTCCTGTGTCATCTTGCAAATTGAAGTTTTATTTGGCTTATGAAGGGTCAGGCACAATATTAAGACACATTTATGCTGTGTTGTTCTTTCATGTAAACACATAAATGAGTCTGAAATCAGAATACAAATTGACCATACTCATGTCAATGCAAATTTCACTTCATGACCATATTATAGAATTTGTGTATATATGCAAAGTAATAGTCTTTTCTCCCAGGGGACCAAGCAGTAGGTATAAACATAATTTTAACCCTTTGCATGCTGGGAAATTTTTCGTGTGCTTGAATGTTGTCTGCTGAATTTCTAAAATTAGCATTTTCTTNTTTAGCAGACGACAAATATCCCAGCATGCAAAGGGTTAATTTGTATATTCCGCCCATGCAAAGCATCCATAATGTATGAACCTTTCTTGATTGAATGTATTGATTGTGTACAGAACATGAAACATCAGCTTACTTGATTGAATGTATTGATTGTGTACATAACATGAAACATCAGCTTAATTGATTGAATGTATTGATTGTGTACAGAACATGAAACATCAGCTTATGATTGAATGTATTGATTGTGTACAGAACATGAAACATCAGCTTACTTGATTGAATGTATTGATTGTGTATAGAACATGAAACATCAGCTTACTTGATTGAATGTATTGATTGTGTACAGAACATGAAACATCAATGTATTGATTGTGTACAGAACATGAAACATTGAATGTATTGATTGTGTACAGAACATGAAACATCAGCTTATGATTATATAATGGTCGCAGTGACATAGTGGATATGGTGTCCGTCTAACGACCAGGAGGTCATGGGTTTGATCCCAACTGTGGGAATGTTTTTTCGATCTCCCCCGAAGACAACCAAGTACTGGTTCAACCCTGAAAACGGGCTTGATAGCATTGCAATAAGACCTTTCAATGCAATATAGCTAAAATAAAAAGGTTTAAACTAAGAGCATGTCCTTATTTCCCCAAAGACAAACTCCAAGGGTCAGGTGACGGTGAAGTCCTCAGTGTTGAAGCAAATGGAAGATATCAAGGAGGAGACCGGTCTCACGTGCTGCATCTGCAGAGAGGGATACCGGTACCAGCCACAGAAGGTGGGTACCAGACTCGTTTTGTCATTCGGCTGTATTCTGTAATAATCTAAAATTAGTCTTAAAGCTAACATGCTGCATATGCAAGTGGGGCTATCACTACCAGCCCCAGGGGATGGGTGTGGAAGTTGTATGAGCCCCGTTTTTGGAAAACTTGGACTGATGCATACGCGTAAAATGCAGTCCCCACAGGCTAATCAGGGAAGATACTGAAGTGTTTCTTTATGTCTTCTATGCAAACATATTACCCAGGCCTTTGCCTGGCGTATCTACATTCCCAAACCAAAATTTGATTTTTTTTCCCCCAATTTGGAAGTCTCTTTTGATTTTTACATCTCAATTTAATTTCAATTATAGTAAAGTTTAGTATATAACTATAATTAATATGATTTTTTTCTTCTAATTTGAATTTGTATAAGGAAATATATTAAATTCGTTTTTCCAAAATCTGTGGACTTTTCGCGCAAAAAAATCCCAATCCCTAAATGGCATTTTTTTCCCAAAATGGCCAGGAATAGGCATGTTACCTTAGTGAGATAAATCTTTATATAACCTGAAATCAGTGTAAATAATTTTTCTGCATACAAACATCGGCAAAGCTATCTAATTGCCATTTTAGGTTCTGGCAATCTACACGTTCACAAAGCGCTGTGTCTTGGACGAGTTTGAAAACAAGCAACGGAAGACGATTGGCTACACCACCGTGTCCCACTTCAACGTCATACATGTGGACTGTCACACGGCGGCTGTCAGGTAGTTTATTATGCAGTGTTTTTATCCCCCACCAAAGGGGGAGGGATATAGAATTGGAGTCGTCAGTCCGTCATTCCGTTGGTCACAGCATTATGAAATTTGCGGGGGAATTCAATTCAACAAATTTGCTTGTAAATTTCAGCCCTGATGGTGTGATTTTTTATTATAATCTATATGTTAATGCTGTATTAGAAAAAATAATGGTGCTATACACAAAAGAGGTATACACTCTTTTCGGTCTGATGCAGTCTTTGAAAGAATTAAAATTTGCCAAAAAAACATTTCTTCCAGGATTTTCATGCAGTCAGGTGAAGATTAGATAAAAAAAATGTTGAATCATATCAAATAACATATACAGAATATGTTATGCAATGACAACTTGTTCCTATATTAAAAATTGGTATGTTTTTCCATATCCTATATATATATATATAGAAGAGAGTTAATGCGATGACAACTCCTGCTCCACCCTATGTATTAAACATTGTATGCCATGGCAAATCCTGATACATGTAGATAGAAAGATAATGACAACTCCAGCTAGAAATGATGTACACACTGAAAGCTTGTGCATGAAAATATTGTATGCAATGTCAACTCCTCCTATACTCCAATACACATGTGCTATGTTTCACAGGCACGCTCGGGGTCGTGAGGAATGGGAGAGTGCGGCCCTACAGAACGCCAACACCAAGTGTAACGGTCTACTGCCTCTATGGGGGCCACAGGTGCAGGAGTCTGCTTTCGCCACATGTCTGGCCAGGTAAGGTTTATATAGGATCCTTGCTCTGGGATAATTGGGTTTAATGCATGTGCGTAAAGTGTCATCCCACATTAGCCTGTGCAGTCTGCACCGGCTAATCAGGGACAACACTTTCCGCTTTTATTGCATTTGTCGTTTACAGAAAGTGTCTTCATAGCAAAAATCCAGTCTAGACGAAAAATGTCGTCCCTGATAAGCCTGTGCAGACTGCACAGGCTAATCTGGGATGAGACTTTACACACATGCCTTGAGCCCCATTTCCTAGAGTGAGGCTCATACATACACTGCAGAAGTATGATTTTGCTATGTGTCTGGCCAGGTAAAGTTTATACATAGACAGGGGCGTGAATACTCCTCCTTTCAGCGGATTTCCTCCCTTTCAATGTCAAACTTATTTTACAAATAGTGAATAGATTTGCTGGATGGATGTACAAATGAAGAGTTTAATTCAACCCTGTAAGGGGGTAGGTCATTTCCCTCCCCTGAGGTGGTTCTTAAATCACACCTGTGGGTTAGGTTAATACATGGCTACAGGAGTCTCCCTTTGCAATTTGTACGGTGAGGTAGAGTATATAGCTGCCTGTATACATAGACCACAATAGTTTACCCAAGTAGGGTTTATACTAAGAGTACATACATCTGTATTTGCTATGTTCCTAGCAAAGAAGTGTTTGTACATAGACTATCATAGTCTATTAAGATAGTGTATATATCTGTTCATAGACATTATACTACAGCCGTCTAAAGAGTTTATTATACCCCCATTACCATTTATACCCCCATTACCATTTGTAATGGGGGCTATATTGGAGTCACTTTGTCGGTCGGTCGGTCTGTCTGTCCCAAAATTTAATCCAATCTTCACCAAACTTGGTCAGAAGTTGTATCTAGATGATGTCTAGGTCAAGTTTGAATATGGGTCATGCCGGGTCAAAAACTAGGTCACGGGGTCACTTAGTGCGTTCTAAACCGAAAGTTTGTCCGGATCATAACTATGTCATTTATCGTAAGATGTTAAAATNTTAACCCTTTGAGCGCTGGAACCGGATTTTGAAGGCCTTTGCAAACAGTTTGGATCCAGATGAGACGCCACAGAACGTGGCGTCTCATCAGGATCCAAACTGTTTGCTATTCTGATAGTATTCTTTGAAAAAAATCGATGAAAATGCTAATTTTAGAAATTCAGCAGACGACATTTTAGCAGACGACAAATTTCCCAGCATGCAAAGGGTTAAAAAGCTCTAGCATGGCCCACTAAGGTGATTTAGACAAAAAGGTTTTGCTCTGCTGTGGGAATTTAACCGTAAAAATAATAAGAAAATGAAAACATAATACAAATATGTTTAAATTATAAATATTGATAATGTGTTGAATTCCTTTGGATAAAGCTTGCCCGTCTTTGATGGGCCAAATTATTGATAGATAATGCATGGATTCAATGCTTTGATATTCCATTGATTTAAAATCTCAGTCTGTGAAAATATCATCCTTGATTTTGATTGGTTCAAGTTTGAAAGATGCATTATCAATTATGCTTACATAATCAGTGTCATAACATGGCATTTTCCAGTTCCCATAGATACCAAGGCGTGGTCCGGACTGGAGTGGGCAAGGAACGATGACCTTGACCCAGATATAGAAGTCATACACAAGAAACTGGTTGACCTTAAAGCTGAGATGCACAAGTTGAATGGGGAAACGGGAGGCCAACTACTCTTTGTAAGTTTGTTTTGTATTTCTCATAGGAAAATGTCTCAAGAAAAGGTTTTGTGCTAGACTAGTGTTCATTGAATCCTGCAAATAGTTTACTACTTGCTGTTTGTAATAGGATTGTGATGCTGACTTTCCGCCTTATATTATATATATAAGCCCCGCTCTGTGAAAACTGGGTTAAATGCATGTGCGTTAAGTGTCTTCCCAGATAAGCCTGTGCAGTCCACACAGGCTAATCAGGGACGACACTTTCCGCCTAAACTGAAATTTTGCTAAGAAGAGTCCTTCTTTAAACGAAAAATATCATAAACGCTGAATATGCGCGGACTGCACAGGCTAATCTGGGACAACTCTTTAACCCACATGCATTAAACTCCCTTTGCACAGAGTGAGTCTCATATATAATATTTTTAATTTGTGTGTGTTCCCAGACATCTTGATGCAGCAGACAATATAGCGACTCTCCTCTCCTTTTGTTTTGCTGTCTGTCTGTCTTTGACAGTTACAACAGATTTAACTGTTTTGTTAATAATTATAAGCACCAACAACTATTTCTACTACTCTTAAGGTAATTGCACAGTGCTTGCTTATGAATGTCAACTGTTCACACATATCTCTCAACCTCACTTTGACCTACTTTTAGACTTTTAAGATTTGAATAATTGAAATGGTTGACTCGATTTTACTGTTTAATCTAGCAGCATCACTATTTGATATCAGGCTTGGTCAGAAAACTGACCCATTGACTGTTGTTGCTAGTTACAACATTCGCAATCCACTTATATCACCCAACCTCACTTTTACCATATTCTTGACCTAATTTGAACTTGGAATTATTCAAACCATCCATATGCGACAGGTTATGGGTATTTTACGGTTTCCATTGCTACAAATCTTTGATACTTACACAGTTTTATTGTTGTTTATAATTATGCCCTTTCTACCCATATTTCCATATCTTTTCTTTGAACTTGTCCTAGAAACAGTATTCCTAGCATGAACCAGTGGTTTGTGTGTTGTTAACCACAGATACTTGTTTTCAGAAAAAAATTACTGGATTATGATGACCATAGTTTCCATGGAAACAGTGTTGTATCCAGTATATTTAATTGTTAGAGCACTAGGTATTCTATTGACTTGGGGATATATAATACAATACTTTTCGGTCCCAGGTTCACTTATTTCATTAACTTTTCAGCTATTGTTCAGAACTTTAGATATAATATTCACATGGTTGAATGATTAGTGGATACAAATACGTCAATAAGTAATGTATGTCTGTTCAATGTCTTTTTAATTTTGAGTCAACCTTTTCATGCTGTTTCAAATTGATCTGCATAATTTTGCTAGATTGCATCTAGCTTAATGTTGTTCAAGTCAAATCACATACCCAGAAGTTGTTGTTTTTATCCCCTTTCTCACGATATTTTCTATTTTAATATTTTCCTAAAAACATTTTAGTTTGTGCCTCATCTATTATACAACATTTCAAAAAACATCAACAAACTAACTGTGATAATTTATTTAAAAAACACATTCTTGATAAGAATAGTTTTCATATCAAAGGGAAACAATTTATGCTCACAATAAATGGTGTTTATCAGAATTTATTCCCTTGAATTTTTAGACATTTTATAACAACTTAACCTAATAGGATTCATACACTTAAGGTGTGGGAGGCATGTAGCTTTGCCCATATCAGTCCGTCCATCTGTATATCCTGTGTATTGAACTCCTCTGAAATTACTGGGTGGATCTCACTCAAACTTTCACAATTGAATGACCTTAACCCTTTTGAAGGCCTTTGCAAACAGTTTGGATCCAGATGAGACGCCACAAAACGTGGCGTCTCATCAGGATCCAAACTGTTTGCTATTCTGATAGTGGTCTTTGAAAAAAAGTGAAGAAAATAGAAATTTTAGAAATTCAGCAGACGACATTTTAGCAGACGACAAATTTCCCAGCATGCAAAGGGTTAATGTGTAGATCATCGTCAAGAGAGGATTTCGGGCTGTGATGATTTGTGACTGTTTTTCCAACATAGAATATTATATAGTCTTCTGAAGCTTGTGTTTTCAACTCCTTAATTACTTGGTAGATATTCCTCAAACTTTCACAGTTAAATAATATTAATGTGTAGATGATTGTGAAGAAAGGAACTTTGGCAGAATATTATCGTCCTTCATCTGTTTTTCCACTATAGAATATACAGTCTCCTGAATCTTGTGTTTTCATCTCTTCTTTAAGTACTGTGTTGATATTGCTCAAACTTTCACACTTGAATGTGTAGAGGATTGTTAAACGACAATGATTATGGCTGCAACAAGTTTTGGTAGAATTATGGCCCTTTGTCAAAATTTTGTGTTTTCATTTCCTCTTTAACTGCATGGCAGATTTCACTCAAACTGAATGACTTTAGTGTTTACTGGTCGATGATTCTGGCTTAGAGAAGTTGTAGCAAAATTATTGTCCGTTGTATTTTTGTCAACTGCATGCAGAATATATTGTGGAGTTGTCTGTGTTCAAACATGTTTCATAGGGGCATGAGTGACTGGGACACATTTCTAGTTTGTGTTGCTTGTTATTTTGTCACATTGTGTTGCCCATATATTTGCTTAAACTGTTATCAGTTTTTAACATGTTAAGTGTGACTGCGTCAGCTGTCAAGTCAAGTCAAGAAAAGTTTATTTACAAAGTCAGTGCAAAAGATAAAAAAATATGAGCTCTACTGAGCTTATGATGTAACTGACTTAACATGGTAAATATATGAGCTGCGGTCTGGGAAAATGGGGTTTAATGCATGTGCTAAAAGTGTCGTCCCAGATTAGCCTGTGCTAAACAGAGACGACACTTTCCGCATAAACTTAGGCTTTTGCAAAGAGACTTCTTTTAAACAAAAAATACCATAAACGCAGAGAGTGTCGTTCCTGATTAGCCTGTGAAAACTGCACAGGCTAATCTGGGACGACAGTTTACGCACATGCATTTAAACCCGTTTGATACAAATATTTATTCATATACTGAAGTAAAATCATATAGACAGTGTTTAATGTCTTTGTATTTAAATTTAAAATGGTAGAGAAAAGAATGAACACAAGAAAGGATTATAGTGTTTTCATTACTGAAGTAGTAATTTAAAGCTGGCCGAATTGATGTTTGGATATTTTCCCTTTTTTGTTATGTGTCGCAAAAAAGTGATTATGAGTCAAAATTTGATGGTATTTATGTCAGATGTGCAAAAATATTGGTCAAAATCGGTTAAGAAATGCCCAAATTCAGTACAAAACTAAGGCTTTTCAATTTCTGTCCATGGACAGAAATTATCTAAATTTAAACACGTGCAGGTCACATGTAAAACCACGTGACCATTGCATAATTGTTAACAACGTCATTTGCCGTGGAGAACCCGTGTTATTTAGTAGTTCTTCTTTGTTTTGAAAAGATCGGAAGTGGAAATCACGTGAAATTGGTGCTCACGTGACCCAAAGCGTGCATACATCACAGGTTATAAATAGTCTTGAGGATTCCGTTATGTACATGATTAGGTTTCGTATTTTTGATGCTTTTGGCATTTTTTGGCCAATCAGTATGGAAGAGTTAAGCTTTATAATGTATCTGATGAATACTGATCAATTCTGGTCAGTTGAGAAAACCAAATTGTTGTGAGAAATATCAACTCAGCCGGCTTTAAGTGATTTATTTTTTAGAAAACTGTAAAATTGCAATAAAGTGTTTAATTATTTTTCGCTGTGTCAATACCACTTTCTGTATATAGTTTCCTAAAAGTAAAACATTATTTTATAGTCCATGAGAAAGACAATTTATGTTAGCCTGTTTAAAAAAAAGAGAAAAGGATTCTTTCACAATGAATATATCTTCAATGCCTTAACCCTTTGCATGCTGGGAAATTTGTCGTCTGCTAAAATGTTGTGTGCTAAATTTCTAAAATTAGCATTTTCTTAAAAAAAATAATCAAAGAATACTATCAGAATAGCAAACAGTTTGGATCCTGATGAGACGCCACGTTCTGTGGCGTCTCATCTGGATCAAAACTGTTTGCAAAGGCCTTCAAAATCAGGTTCCAGCGCTCAAAGGGTTAAAATAACTGTTGTACAGGACCTAGCTATTTCCACTACCAATTTACCATTTAGACATATAGCTCTCAATTACAGGACATTTTCATTTATTTACGTAAAGTGGAAAATCCTTCCAGTCTGTAATTAATATATTTCTTTGTTATATGGACTTAGTTTGTGTATTGTAAATAATAGCCTTGACTAAGCTGGCAAAAGTGTTAACTAGATTTCATTGATAACACTATATTGGATTTCTTGTGACAATAGCAGCGAAAGTACTAACTATTAAATTCACCACTTTTGTAGATTAGGAAACCATTCATTCACAGTCGGCTAAAGCATGAAAGATAAATCTGATAAGTCAAGTTTTTAATATGGTTTTGTTGTCAATCAAAGCTTGTTATGTTTAAATTGACGCTTTACTAACATTTGTTATGACGAAAGATTGTTGTGATATTCGGTAAGTTTTCTTAACTTTGTTCATCATTTGATTTTGAGTTGATAAGGAAATATTGATTGCAGTTTACCGCATTTAAAGCCATTTTAGATAAAAGGATGTTGTAGTGCACTTGATATTCTTTGCATGCTACGAAGGTGTGAAAAGTTTTGGAACACCTTTTGTTTTATGATGCTACTGTTATCCAGTATATTGTTTGTAGTGAGATAACATTCTGTCATTGAGCATGTGAATATGTTTTGTGCACGAAATTTGATGCTACTTTCCGAGATTTTCTGATTGTGGAATTTGGTAACATATACTTTTTAATCAGATTTTTGCTATTGTTAAATTTTTGCTCTAAGCATATTTCATGTTTGTGCCTGTTTGTTTTCCATGCTTTTATTGAATATGAAGTTGTTTTTGTATGTTATACAATTCTTTGCCCATTTAAATATGTAAGTTTCTTAAAATTTTGTCATTCACTTTTGCAGTCATAAAAACCTGAAGTTGGCTCCTGATGAAAAATATATTTTTAATTTATTTAGAGTATTGGGGTAAAATAATATTTGTGTGTAATATTCTTTAATAACATGTCCTAAACTATTTTTTATTTAGTGTTGTTTATAAGCTGATGAACAATTATATTTACTTATGTTGTATAGACATTAAGTTATTGTTATATAGTGTCATGCACATGCATCACACAAAATCTTGGTTTAGTTACCCTAGAATTTGTGTTCTCATTATGGGCGTTTATTTTATCACACAAACAGTGTTAATATTATGGGCCTCTATTTTATTACAAAAACAGTTTTCAGCATTATGGGCCTTTCTTTGATCTTGGAAACAGTGTTAATATTATGGGCCTTTCTTTGATCTTGGAAACAGTGTTAATATTTTGGGCCTTTTTTTTATCACGGAAACATTATTAGCCTTTTCACTACCTCTTTTATATACTATTTTGTGTTATAATCATGAGTGATTGAAACACTACCCATGTAGCTTTTCCAGTATGAGCTTTAAATATACCACTCATACAGTGTTATCATCATGGGCCTTTAAAATACCATGATAAGCATCATTCCTTTATTATTTGCAGCAGGATTGTAAAATAATCACAATTTTTATTGCTGAAAAAAAAATCATGATATCTTTAGATAATTTTCTGTTCTACATGTGTTTTAGTCAGCAGCTGACCTTTTATTTCTTCCTTTTAAACATAACTCTGGCTGTGAAATAAATATCCATGATATATAATACACCTCTTCCTGTATTTAGACAAAGGTGACATGTTTTTGTCTGTATTACATTTGAATGTTTGAAGAGAATAGGGTGTAAATGATTTGTCTCCTGCGCAGTTTCAATGACAGAGATTTAGAAGGTTAAAGGCAGGTATGATTATACTTCTGAACATTTTATGTCGTGTTCTGAGAAAACTGGGCATAATGCTTGTGCGTAAATTGTCATCCCAGATTAGCCTGTGCAGTTCGCACAGGCTAATCAGGGACTACAATTTCCGCTTTTATGGAACTTTTCGTTTAAATGTCTCCTTAGCGAAAATCCAGTTTAGGCGGAAAGTGTTGTCCCTGATTAGCTTGTGTGGACACTACGCACATGCTTTATGCCCAGTTTTTTTTAGAACACGACTCATTTTTTCAATGATTTATTTATTTGTATGTTTGTCCGTATTATAGTTTTTTTTGCATAACTGTTTATTTTATAGCTTGTATATAAAAAAGATCAGAAATGCGTTTGGTAATTTGTTATTTGCATATATGTGTTGTGTTCTGAGAAAACTGGGCATAATGCTTGTGCGAAAATTGTCATCCCAGATTAGCCTGTGAAGTCCGCACAGGCTAATCAGGGACGACAATTTCCGCTTTTATGCGTAAATTTTTCGTTTAAATGATGTCTCTTCTTAGCAAAAATTAAGTTTAGGCAGAAAGTGTTGTCCCTGATTAGCCTGTGCGGACTGCACAGGCTAATCTGGGACGAGACTTTACGCA
>VMBQ01000897.1:181945-195818 GCA_007657795.1 Dreissena rostriformis | reverse complement strand
TTTTTTCCCCGATCCACTCTTTAGACGTGTCAAAAATTTAAGATCTGCATGAAATTTAGCCAAAAGAGCGTATCAATATCTTGTATTCAAAAACGATGACCTGTAATCAGTACTCGATCGTTTAAGGTTTCCACTTGAGGACATTACGTACCATTGAATATTAGCCCCTCCCAGTAGGGGGAATATATCAAACTTTGACACAATTTGGTAAATACCACTGGCATTCCATTGTAGACTGGATGCCATGTTGATTAGTTATTGAATGATCTTTGGCTGACCGTTATTAATTGGGCATGTGAAAATTTGGTGAATTTATTAATCAATTTTGTTAACGCTGCATTGGAATTCAAAAGATTAAATTTTACCCATGCCATAATATGCAGTTAGGAATTAACCATTATTTAGACTGTGTGTTGGATTATACAATTTGACAGCTCTTTATTAAAATCAGTTTTACTTTGCAAGAATGAATACCTTAGTCAGCCGGATTCCTGTGAAAATTCAGGTAATATTAATATTTCTTAGCAATGGTTACTACAGTTAAAATGTAAGAAATAAATAATTTATAAAACTCTTAAAGGTGTGGACACTGTGAGAAAAAAATATAAATTATGCTAGTTTAACTTTTGAAATTTATATGAACCAAATGTCTTATAGTTTTTTTAAACTTTATTAATTATTTCAATTTTGTTAAAAATTTTAAATGTCAGCATAAGGTGAATATCATATTAAATTATTTGGAGAAAAAAAACACAAAGAATTATCATGCATGATAATTATGTGCTGACTGTGCTGTGAGGTCATGATTTTAATCTTGTAATGGTATGTGAAAATCATGCTTAACCCTTTGCATGCTTGGAAATTTGTCGTCTGCTAAAATGTCGTCTGCTGAATTTCTAAAATTAGCATTTTCTTCGATTTTTTTCAAAGAATACTATCAGAATAGCAAACAGTTTGGATCCTGATGAGACGCCACCTTCTGTGGGGTCTCATCTGGATCCAAACTGTTTGCAAAGGCCTTCAAAATCCGGTTCCAGCGCTCAAAGGGTTAATGCATGTGCCTGAAGTGTCATCACTCATATCAGCACGAGCACGCAAACATGGTGAAAGGCAAGACTGTTTGCTTTTTTGCGTATATGGTATTTTCTGGTTGAAAGAAGTCCCTTGTAGACATATTGCCTTGAGTGTAGAGGAAGAGTGTCCTCCTGGATGTGTAGAATACAAAGACTTATCTAATAAGGCTGGCTTTCCCATGCCAAGTTTATTTAAAATTATATATTTAACACATTCCACAAACAAATAATGACATCACTTTGTGTTTTTCACTGCAGACTTTACACTTTAGCTTAGTATAAGTAATGCAGCTTTTAATTCTACCAAAATATTATTCGCTTTGGGACGTTTCTGCGTGGGTATACTGCAATATCTATACATTAATTAAAAAAACTATCCATGAAAAATATTCCAAAAACTTCAAAATGTATACTAGCATGTCGTAAGGTCTGTTAGCGCTTAAAATTGAGTCCTGTTCTGAGAAAACTGGGCATAATGCATGTGCGTAAAGTGTTGTCCCAGATTTATACTAAGAGACTTTATTTAAACGAAAAATGTCATAAAAGCGGAAAGTGTCGTCCCTGATTAGCCTGTGCGGACTGCACAGGCTAATCTGGGACGACACTTTACGCACATGCATTATGCCCAGTTTTTTCAGAACAAGACTCAATTAGACACCTGTCGTCAGCAGTTCAAGTGATAAGTGGTAACTATAATCAGTCTAAAACATGAAATTACAACTTCTTGCTTAGGTGTCTGTGGCATAGCAGAATTGTTAGTTGGCTCTGATAAGATAAACTGCAAAGAACCTTTTTTATAATGCAGTTGTTTCTACAATTGTGACCTTCATGCTGCATTCGACTTTTTTACCAACAACAATGCAAGAACAGACTATTTTATCCTATTACCAGATGAAAATTGATAGGATAACAACGATCGTATAAACTTGAGCTTTATACTATCGCTATTTTTAGATCATTTGTGGGGTTTTACAAAAATTGGAAAATCTGTTTTTGTCAAATAGGGAAGACCAAATCGTCTAAAAACGCAATATTTGATAATAATTAATGAAAAAAATGGAAGAAATAATAGGATAAATAGAATAGTAAGTGAGTTTTGGATAAAGTTCAAGTTTATCATGCTCGGCACGAATCATGGTAGAGCTCGGCAAGCCTTGCGCTACCATGATTCTAAGCCTCGCATGATAAACTTGATCTTTATCCAAAACTCACATAATATTCTCTATTTACCAACAATCAGCAAAGACTTTTTACCTACAATACAACAGCAGACTACTTTACCTACAATACAACAACATACTATTTTATCTACAATACAACAACAGACTATTTAACCTACAATACAACAGCAGACTATTTTACCTACAATACAACAACAGTCTATTTTATCTACAATACAACAGCAGACTATTTTATCTACAATACAACAACATAATATTTTATCTACAATACAACAACATACTATTTTACCTACAATACAACAACATACTATTTTATCTACAATACAACAACGGACTATTTTACCCACAATACAACAGCAGACTATTTTACCTTCAATACAACAACAGACTATTTTATCTACAATACAACAACATACTATGTAATCTTCAACACAACAACATACTATTTAATCTACAATACAACAACAGACTATTTTACCTACAATACAACAGCAGACTATTTTACCTACAATAGAACACCAAACTATTTTACCTACAACACTGGAGCAGACTATTTTACCTACCATAGTACACCAAACTATTTTACCTACAATACATTAAATGCAGCAAGAGACTATTTTTCCTATACTGCAGCAACAAACTATTTTTACTACAATACAATAACATACTACTTTACCCACAACACAGAAACTGACTACTTAACCTATATTTCAAAGAACTTCACAAGTGTACACACAAACAATCACTACATTCAAAGCAAATGCTTTCATTTGCTGTTGACCCTTACAAGCCAAGTAGTCCAATGTGAAGGTGTCACACTCAGAAAAAGAAGTGGAAATGACTGAAACCCGCATAAAACCAGAACAGCCTGTGACTTACTGGCAGGGTGTTCAGGTTTAATGCTGTTTGCGCTCATCAGTACCTTAGGGTTGGAAATGAAGCCCTTAAAACTTTAATTTAATTGCATTTTCTAAGGTACTACAAACGCTTAAAAGTTTGTCTCTGAGTGGTTAACAGTTAAGGTGTCACAAATCTGCAGCAGAAGACCTTTCAACACTGACAGCATCCTGTCACGATTTCATTGACCGGTGGGCAGTTTCTGTGGCAAACTTGTCACCGGGCTTGATGTAACAATTGTTATTGCTTTTTAATGGCGGACCATTGCTGACCTTATGTTTTTCTGTTTATTTAATCATTTGATGCTTCAGTTTATAGTTGCGGTATTTATAGAGCAATTTTCCTTCTTGAAGATGATGCATTTGTATCGAGAGCGGTGTAATAATTGGGTGTTTTACATTGATAGTGTGTGAAATTAAGAATATGGAGTATCCCTCCTCTCATCTTGGAACGTTGAACTGCGAATTTGTTGTACTTTGTCAGTTTGTGTACTGGTTTCAATCGGAGATATATATATGACATGGACTATTACAGTTTGTGAATGAAATTGTACTTCAACATTATTTTAATGCTTTAGGGTGTTTGTTTTGACTGTCGTTGAAGCCCAATTCTTATAAAGGGGACTTAAAGTGTAATGCAAGGGAAATTGTTGTTTATATATAATATTCACACATCTTCGAATTATTACAGTATGAATTATTTAAGTACTTTAGTTAAATATAATCGAATAAGAATAAATAAGAAGGTCTATTAAAATTTAAATAAGTTGTTAACAATGTAGTTGCATAAAACAATTAGCAAACATCTAAATATTTTTTTAATGTTTCATACAGGGACTTTTGACACTAACAGTGGTTGAAAAATGTTATTTGATGGTAGATGTACTTTGCTTTGGCATCGCATTTAATCTTTCCTAACCTTTTCACTTGTCCAGTGTTAACTCATTTTGTTTTATCATTGACAAGGTAGGAACCCATGTGCTTACGTTTTTTGCCGTAGTAATACGCAGTTTTCGAGTACCTTTGGAAACACAAGTAAATCACATGTGGACAAATTCCTATATTACTTCTGGTTACAATCAATCAAATCAACATGATTTGGTAAAACGGAAAATCAGTGTCATACAATTTATTTTTGTTAAGTGAAACATTTTTTTAGCAGTAGCCTCCCTTGCCACGTTGTTTACATCAAGAAGACCAAAGTGAATTTTAGAACTTGCGTGGGGAACAAATGTAGGTTTCACGGCAATGGGCTACTGCTTATGGATACAAAAATCTGGCCCTTTTTTGTAAACCCTTTTAAAATGACATGAAGAGTTTAAACTTTGGTCTATCTACCTGAAAGGTCAAGGTCACACTTGGATGTCAAAGGTAATATTTTGCCTTAAAGCAGCTTGTTTAGACTGTTACACTGTCATTCATCATGGAATTTAAAAATAACTTTCCAAAAATGACCATCATCTAGGGACCGCATTTTGTGTGTATCACCCTTCTCCCTACCTCAAAGGTCAAGGTCACACTTAGAGGTCAGAAGTTAACATAAGTGGAGTTTTGAGACAAAAGTGGAATGTGGGGAAAGCTGTGCCCTATGGACACATGTCTTATTTTTATATCATCTTAGGATCTGTTATTAACATTTTCTTTGGGTTTTTTTTCATCAAGAATTTTACTGTTAAAGTTCATTTTACAATAGATGTTTTGTCATTTTTTTCAAGAACTTGAAAAAGTAAATGCAATCTCTCAGTCTGTCATTTTCTGTGATAGTATGGAACACATTGTTGACAGTTTCTTTACAGTTGATAAACATTACATTTATATGTTAAATTAACATACTTGTGACAATTTAAATTGCTTTTTTTCTAATTAATTTCTTTAATATACACCCCCCCCTTCTAAGTAGATCTTCTTAAATTTAGCATTATATCGCCTCTTGCTACATATAACAATATGCGGCATCCATATAGAGGGTATTCTTTGTTATTATGGTTACAAATTATAATATTATAAAGGATTTGTCTAAAAAACAGTTTAATGATATGTAATATTGTTATTTTGTTTACACAAAATGTTGAGTGTTTTTCACTCTACAAAAGTTTTACTTGTTCAGAAGATAGGGATACTGAATAAAGATCTAATGGGAGATAAAATTTTAAAAGTATGTTTTTGGGTTGATGTAAGCATATTTACAAAAAAATATATATTTACAAAATATCAAGTTTTTATTGTAAATATTTTTTGTGTTGTCCTATTAAGTGCACTGGTCAATAAAAAAAGGAAAGCTTGTAACATAAAATGCATGGTTTGACAAACAATCGCTTCGGTATACAACTTTTATTGCGCGCCTTTTTTGCAGAAAAATACCTGTTAAGTTTTATGAAATTTGACTAAATTGTTTACGGTCGAAAAATTTGTATGTAAATATTATGTATAGATTCTTCCCAGTGTAAAGGTGACATTTTTCAATGGACGCCTCAGTAGTTTAATTCAACGGCACATCAATCTGGCTTGGAGCGGACCGTGCAAAACTTAATTATTCAATTTAAAAATCGGGGAATACTATGGCGTATTAATGTATACCGATCGGGTCAATTGTGAAGACAGATAATGGATCTTAATCTGTTTAAGACATCGGTGTAGAATCGATGATAAGTGGTAGCTTTATCGGTGTCATCATCAGTTTAAAAAAGGAGTATTTTTGTGCTTCAAGCTAGGTTACGATATTTAGCTTATATAGCATTATGTAGTCTGATTATTAATGGATGTGAAATAGTTTTAGTGTGGGGTAAACTTATATTGGAAAACAGCTATGGCAACTTCGGTAGAACATCCTTTGGAGTTTCAGGTAAAAGAAGATTATTCAACAAAAATCTAAATATGATTTTTTTTTTAGTTTGATTCTTTTATGAATATGGTAAACCATTTGATGTTTGGTTTTTAGAAATTTGTTCATTTTGTACTTTCTATCCATTGTTTTGTTTGCATGTGGTCATCTTTTTCAACAAAAATCTAAGAATTTTTTTTAGAATTTGATTTTTTTATGAATATGGTAAACCATTTGTTGTTTGGTTTTAAGAAATGTGTTTATTTTGTACTACCAATCAATTGTTTTGTTTGCATGTGGTCATCTTTTTCTTCAAGCAGAATGTCAGCTGTTTGTATATACCACTATTTATTGGGGAGGATTTTTTACCTTAAAGTTCTGCTATTATATGATGATGACAGGTACATTTGTGTTGGTTGATTGATCAAAAAGATAGTTAAACCTCAGTGTAAATAAAATATATCCAGATATGATTTTGAGATATGGTAAGTTTTTAAGTGTCATGGGCATTTTTAGACCTCAACATTTATATGAGCAATATATATAAATAAGCATGTATTCAGCAAAAAGGTTATAATTGCAAAACTAGTCATGTTTATTGCGGACCAATATATTTTGTATAATCATGAATTAATCATGAATCAAGTATTTATGCAAAGGATGACAAGTTGATGTGCTTTGGGGTGAATTTTGTGGGTTTTTTTCTGATGGATTCTCAATGATTTGTTTTACTGTTGACTAATGCTGACACCTGTCATGCTTAATTAGTTCAATGATGAGCAAGTGAATTTGGTGCAAAATCTGCATTGTTGATCATTCTGAGGCAAAACTATATTATTATGTACCATTCTTTATTAATAAGGATCTGAACACAGAATATTGTACACTAATATTTGGGTGCTGTTAAAGTTTTAGAATTATTAGTTGGAATATACTCAGTTTTTTAAACGTGAGGTAATTGATTTGTGAAAAATATAATTTACTATTTAATTTGTTATCATTTTTACAATGTTTAATTATTATTATTATTTTTGGCAAAAATATTATGTTGGATAATAGTGAAAATAACAATACTAATTATAATTTAAACAAAATACCGAATTATACTGATGATAATCATATAGGATAATACTCATTATGTAGGTTTTACTGGTAATTATCCCCCGCCAGAGGCGGAGGGATATTGTTTTGGCGTTGTCCGTCCGTTCGGCTGTCCGTCCATCCGTCCGTCCGTCCGGTACTTTTGTGTCCGGAGCAATATCTTGGAAGTGCTTTGGCGGATTTCATTGAAACTTGGTATGAGTACATATATGGATAAGAAGATGATGCACGCCAAATGGCATTGTACACCATATGTTAATAACGGAGTTATGGCCCTTTGTATCTTGAAAAAATGCTTTTTACTATAGGCACTTTTGTGTCCGGAGCCATATCTTGGAAGTGCTTTGGCGGATTTCATTGAAACTTGGCATGAGTATATATATGGATAAGAGGATGATGCACGCCAAATGGCATTGTACACCATCTGTTAATAACGGAGTAATGGCCCTTTGTTTTGTAGTATGTTCATCCGTCCGATTTGCACCCATCCTCAAACAAAAGATATGTTGCGGGGGATATCAATTCTACGAATTTGCTTGTTTTAATAATAATTATAATAATTGTAAGAATTATTATTATTGTTATTATTATTATTAGTGTTATTATTATTCAAAAAATAATAATTGTTTTAAAAGTAAACAAGAATCTCTATAAAAAAAAAGTTCATTTTCATCCAGCATCTTCTACAGTGCAGGACATACATGTTGTAATTATCATGCAGTTTCTACAGTTCAGCCTTTCTGACTGGTATCTAACGTATTAATTATCCCAAAATTATAATTATCTTCTTGATTGCTTGGAGGTTAATTGTTAGGCCTATGTGACTAAGCAACTTCTTGAATAAATGTACAATGTTTTCACTGAATACTAAGTTGTATAAGGGTCCCCTTGGGGATGACCATGAGCGTAATTTGCCATCGTTTGAATACTGGATTGGGGTTTTTGTGCGTGGCTGTTTTAGTTAAAATAGTTAATGAAAATTAACATGGTAGGTAAGGGTATCACGTTTACAGATTTTTCTAAACGTTTAAACGAAATGAAATAAACGAAACGTTACCGTTTAAACGGTATCACTGTGTCCTTTTTAAGTCCGTTTTTTCATTACCATGGCATTTCCAAAATGATAGTAATAATTATTTTCGAAAGTTATATTCAGTGCATATCCCATTCGCGCAATGACGTCATATTAAAACCATAAAATATTATAAACCAGACCATCCGTATCACCACATGTGTATTCGTCTTTCTATAAAAACAATTTAGAAAAAGTTCGAAAATAATGTAAAATCGACGAAAATACTGTATAAAAAAACGACACTCCGAAACAAATGTACGTATTTGCACATGAAATACAATGTGCATATCGATTGACTGCAGAAAATGAAAAATCAGTTAACTAGCAAAAACGTAATCAATATATAATTTGGTTAAAATATTGTTACTAATATTAAATTATAGTAATATTAAAACTTTGCTAATCAATCACTGATAATATTTCAAGATGGCAGCATATTCACTGTTTCTTTGCCAAGTTGTAAGATTTACGGAAAGTAGCGAAGATTTTCCATACCTTTCCGTTCATGTCCGTGCCATTTGCTAAACAATCAGAAAAAAACTAATGCCGAATTCGGTATTGCCCGGATTCTCCACAAGTACCCGGATTTTGCAGTTCGTCATCGATATACTTCGTACGGCTACGTTATTTGCACCCCAATATTCATAATAATGATATTGACTGTCGTTTAAACGTTTACTGTTTTTGTAAACGTTTTTGAGCAAAACACGAAAGGCGACCGTTTAAACGTGATACCCTTAATTGTAGGCCTTGTTTTAACCGACTGTTTAGTACATTTATATTGAGTGCATCATGATTCTCTTGTATATTGCTATCACACCTCCAAAACTTTGTCAGTTGGGCTACGGGGGATAGTCCAAGATAGTCAGGAGGTAGGGCAGTTCTACGCTGACGCTGGGTCTTTTATTGCCTGGTGTGGAGCACATAGGAGTCACTGCAACTAGGTATAACGTTTCATGCAAATGATTAGTTAGTTAGGTATTATAAAGGGAGGATCGGGGTATCAAACTCTGAGTTCTGGCGCTCAGGTGAGCCAGTCCTCTGGAGTCGCCTGTCAACAATTTCCTTCAATTAATTTCTTCTATGGAACCATGTCACATGTTTTGATCAAACTGGCAAGGAATGTTTTTTGGTCTGTCCTTAACCAAATTCTTTCAATTCAAAGAAATATCATTTGAAATATGGTGGCCATGGCAACCAAAGGCTTAAAAATCAAGCAAACTTTGAAAATCGTCTTGTAAGGAAATTAAATTGCTGGATTTCAAAATATTTTTAACATACATTTTCTGGGTTGAACCTCTATGAAATTCCTCAATATACTTTTGTTATTTAGTTTTTTCTCGTTTAAACCTATTATTAAACCTAGGACTAGAACAAGTACTTGGTGTCTTTGGGGGAGATCTAAAGAACGCTCCAACTGTGGGGATCGAACCTGTGACCTCCCGATTGCTAGGCAGACACCATATCCACTACGCCACGGCTACACTTTTTTATTTGATTATTTGAAATACTGGGTAACCCAGGGTGTGGCATGTCTTTTGCAGTGCATTTGGTGATGTTAATTGTAGACAGTTTACCTGCAAACAAAATTTTTATGAAAGAAAAATAGCTGATTAAATTGATTTAAATTTATAATTAGGATCATGTTCAAATGAGTGATCTTTAAAAAAAAAAAAAAAGCAATTGAATAATTAAGTGTTACAAACGTTTTGAATCGCAGTGAAAATGTGTCGTTGCTTGTCATGTCTACTTGTGTTACTTGAGAGGGCAAAGGAATGTTTTTGTTGTTTTGTTGGCGATGTTTATCTTATTGCAAGGTCTACCATGGCGGATCTATATCAGTTAAGGATAGGTTATTAGTTTTTGTGAAATTTTGAAATAATAAAGATAAACATCGTTTATATAGGGGAACTTAAAAAAGGTTATTACATGAAATATAAAGCAGGGATATTTGATTTTTTTTCTCGATTTTGACTGCTGAAAATGATACAGGGCATTAAATTTTCACCAGCATAAGTTAATTTTTTAAGCCAGTGTATTTGTGGTCCTTTTTTTAAGGAGATGTCATTTTGGTTGAAAGGAAGTTATCATTTCTGTATTTAAATCCACAATGTTTTGAATTACATCTTCACTTATTTGACTTGTTAAATGGATTGTTTGACATGAGATTAAAATTTAAAGAAGTATTGCATTTCAGGTACACAAAGTAGTTTTCTACATTGGTTTAAAAATGAAACTCTTTTTTTTGTTGTCATACAGAAACACACTTAAACATCTTTAAAGAAATGATGTATACATTTCTTGACATCTGGTGTAAGATCCTGTGCGTATTTTGCATGGTTATTGTATGGTTCTTTTGTTGCAAAAGTTTGGTTGTATATCTGATGAATATATAAGATTTGATGGTCAAACAAATTGCATATTTAACAATGTTTTAGAAAATATTATCAGTTCAATTTTCCTGGGATAGTTTTCATATTTAGAAACTTGAAACTGTATCCTGTTTTGATAGTCCTAATTGACGATTGAAAATCTCACATAAAAGCTTTTGAATGAAATATTGTGTTACCAAAGTTAAAGGCCCTATAAAGGTGACGATCCGTAATTATTTACCGATTTTTAAATATTTTTTCATATTTTATTTATAAATATTATCAAAAAACAATATATATATGCTTTTGGACATTACCATAAAAAAATGAGCAATACAACTTGTTTTGAGCTCAAAATACAGTGTCCTCCAAGTCAATTGTGTTTACAAACAATCAGTTTATTTACATCGCTGTTTACATGGGAAAGTGAAAGTGACTCAGGTCACTAAAAATATATCGTTTATTTTCAACGTTTTCCGGTATCACTCACAAAGTAGGTGACACTCTTCTAAATGGTTAAAACGTTTGTAGTGATCTAATAAGTTACATCTGCTGGTAAAAAGTTGTGTAAAATAGAATTCAAATTGAATTTTCTTTCGTCTATTTTTAGCATACATCACCGCTTTGAGGCTACACAACACGTTAGTGGCAAAGTTGTAAACATTTCTTCCAATTATGAAACGGGTATATCTTCCATAATTCTTGACAACGTTGCATCAAGCTGTGTTATTAGCATTTTTTATGCAAGAGTAACTGAAAAATCCGGTAAAAATTAGACCAGTTTATATGCATAATAATTGGATTTGTCACCTTTATAGGGCATTGATTTATTTTATAACTTTTTGATTATTAAAGTTTGGATTTCAATGCCGTTTATTGACTATTTATGATCGCTGCACTGCATCTGGTATAGGCTTCTCTATCTCAGTTTTTCACTGGTAACATGTAATAGACTAATGATGTATTTATCCTAAATCTATATTGTTCGATACACTTTTGGTCTTTCGTAGCAAACAGAAATGTCTTGGACATCGAGGAATTTAATGAGAATTGGATTGCATGTTGACGCAATTATTTTTGTTCAAAGTTGCATATCTTAAAAAGTTGATGCACAACAATTGAAATCTTGAATTAAGAAAGAATGTTTTGAATAGATAATGATTTTTATCATAGAGAGGTTTCGTTAGCAACTTTATTCATGAACATGTTCGTGTTTACATTCACAATTCAATTTACTTTTAAAGTTCATGAATTCCATTCTGAATTTAATGATCTTCAAAAACAATTGTTACAGGATCACTGTTGTAGGAAAGTAACTTTTAAACATATTGAGATAAATATTTTCTGTGTACTTTCAGAGGAACCCTGAAGATTACCTAGCAAAGCAAAAAGCAGAGGCTGAGGGGGAAAGAGTAGAAAAAAGCAAGTACCAGAGACGTTCCAAAGGCGAGACGAAGACAGATCCAGAACGCGAGTACAGACGACGAAGCCTTGACCCATTAAAAATAGATGCTGAAAGTAACAGTGATTCTCAATATAAGCGTGGCTCTTTGAATTTAGACACTACAGCCAGAGCGAGTGGAATCCCTGTGGCTCCTTCAAGAGAGGGTCGCAGACGACCAAAGTCCACAGGTGGAGATCTTGCAGTTTCTACGGACACATCTGATGCGTTTGTTCCTGAGAGTGCCTCTTCACCAGTCCATAACCGGGTTTCGCTGTCCTCAAATCCCTCGACCAAGCGACGGTTTGCCCCTGCACCACCACCGAGTGCCAATAACCCTTCTGCTTCAACGACAATAGTACCGTCGACTGGTTCAAAAATACCTACACTGGTAAAACAGCCTGCAAAAAATGAGCATCTAGACGAAGACAGTCACAGGAGGAAGAAAGTTGTTGATGCAAAAGGTGATGGTAAATTGGGAGAATTTACCCCAAGCGAACCGCATAGACCACCCAGGCGAAAGAGCAAGAGGGATAAAGTAGAAGACAGTGAGAGTGTTGTTGTGGACAATGTCTTGGAGACTGGTAATGAGAAACATTTAGGACCAAATAAGGACTCAACATCTTCGCTTCTTCAGGAAGTTATTAAAGAATTGCCAAGTTTGAAACTTGAACAGCCTGTAGAAGAATTAAAAATAGAAATTTCCTCTGTAAGTAAAGCAGAGTCAGTGCCGTGCAAAGCCATCAGAAATAGAGACACAAGGAATCATGGAGTAGAATTAGAGAGTGAAATAAAGCCAGTAATTGTTGAGAAACCAAACTTGTCGCAGTTTAAAAAAGCAATTTCTAGTGTAATAATATTGCAGGAAAGACTCCCTGACGTGTACGTAGCCAAAGAATCAGATAGCGAAGACGATGCAGTGGTTACTGTAACAAATCAAAAGAAACCCATAGATAAGGCCACCGAACCTGATGAGATTGGATGCATAGATGAAATAATTCCTGAAAGATTAGGTAAAGGAGATTTTCATCAAGCGTTTGATAAAATACTCGAATTCCCAAGGCACACCAAACCAAAAGACAGAGACACAATATCAATATCCTCTGATATATCGTCCACTGGTTCTGAGGCTCCACCTCTTCCAGACACTGCCCCGCCCCCTCTACCTTTATTTGCCCCACCTGTGACCTTGACCCCCTCCAAACAGGTCAAGGACTTAACTACCAGAAGAATGACCTCTGAACGGGAGGTCATGGAAACCATGGAAGCAGAAGATATCCAAGATCACGAGTCAGAGCCGCAGGATGATTTGATTCCGGAAATTTCTAAGAAAGCTAGTCCAAGAGATCTGACGAGCCCGATTGATGATTTAAAAGCGTCAATGTTCAGTATGCGTGTGACGTCGCCTAGGTCTGATGCTGTTGATAGGACTTGGAATGAGGTCCGTATGAATGGCGAGTTGAGAATCCAAACGGGAGAGTCTGCAAGCGAGTCTGATTCAGATATGTCGGACATCGATGATGAGACCATCACTGGGACATTTTCTCCAGGTATTTCACCCGTTGCACGAACATTTACTCAGCCTCTCTTTTTGTCAAATGATTTTAAGTTATTGGATAATGCATTAGGGGTGGAGAAATCAATTGTTCATATTTAAATATTAACAACAACACACTTCAAAAGGTTAAGCTTGATTTGGTTATCACCTTTTTAAACGTGCTGATTTGGTTAAGTGAACCTTCAAATTGTCTTTCAGTGAGTTTGAATATAAAATGACCTGAGTTCTTGCTGTTATAAAAGCATAACCAATCCTTCCCTTAGTAGTTTAGAGCGATAAAGGGGAATAATGTTGAGGGGAAGTAACAACAGTTATTTAACTAGCAAATCACTTTAAGTGCTTAAATCCTCAAAAT
>VMBQ01000897.1:164990-176752 GCA_007657795.1 Dreissena rostriformis | reverse complement strand
CTGACTGTGTTATAAATTTACAGTTGTAACTCCTAGAAATAAAACCGAAACATCAAAGATCTTTGATGTCTGCCGACACCATTGACAGGTGTTAATGTAAATAACCGCTTGCAGAGGGATAGGTTTAATTGATGTCATTCGGTAACGCTGTTGTGATTGTCAAAGACTTGTGTATTTAACTGGTTTTTGTTGTTTTTTATCTGGAATTTGATTGCAAGGTAATTATTATGTTAAGTTTAGAAGGATTTTTTTTTTAATTAAATGTGAAAAGACGTTGCCATGGGTGTCACGCACTGTAAGCCGATGACGTCAAGCTGTTACCATCGCAGAGTGTTGAGCATGTGGGCGTTTTGTTTGTTGCACTTTGTGTAAACTAGACACCGTGAAGGCGCGAAAAACCGGATTGAACTGAATTCTATTGTGATAGTTCGTAATCGTTTGTTAATTTTTTTAGACACCATATGACACCTATAACATTCGAACACTCGGTAGATTCTTTCTGCAAATTTGTACCGACTTGCCATAAAAATAAAAAAATACTTTATTTATTCATTATCACTTTTACGTGAAATGGATCATTACCATACGTTTATGTTCAATTATTTTATTTTTAGCGAACACGATGAACACCGCATTTCATATAATGGGTCCGCGGTGATTTGCAGTGTTCGCCTTATGGCAAACGGCCCCCGCGACATTTGATCTGAACACCCAATTGCCAATTACCTTGTTGATAAAAAAACGAATTTTCCGTCAATAAAATGCAATTACTTTACCCCTTAGCAGCCAAGAAATGGGGGGGGGGCGCTATTATTTTGATCTCTCCTTCATTTTATAATACGATAGGGGCGCGTTTATTAGGGCGGGAGCGTTTATTAGGATAAATACGGTATTTCACCATTTTTAATGGGATGAAGCGGAGAGCCCGCTCATTCGTGAGAGTTTTCTATAGGTATCATGTTTTTTTTAAACTAATAAGTATTTTTTCAGTTAAGTGCAACCGCGCGTTTGTAATATGAAGTTCCCACACTGATCCGACATTTTTCTAGCCGTTAAAACGTGCGGTTGCACTTAACTGAAAAAATACTTATTTGTGTAAAAAATTCATGATACCTATAAAAAAACTCTCATGAATGAGCGGGCTCTCCACTTTATCCCATTTCAAATTGTGAAATATTTAAAGTGAGACTATAAGATTTTGTCAAATATTAATGTTTTTTTTATAAATGTGTGAAAAACTTATTATACATATATTTCAATATAAATTAAAATAAAAGTTAAGAAAAACATGTGTCGAAAAATGAGAAAAAAGCCAGATATTTAAATCGGAAATCGAAAATGGCTGTACAGTCAAATTCGCCAGCATATATATCATGCATGTACAAAGTGAATCTAAATTTAGGTTTAGTGCAGATTCGTTCATATGACACAAAGACACAATTTTGTTTTCTAACAAATACGAGTAAAGGTGTCGGCATCGGCTTTAACCAGCGCAAACTTGTCTTTACTGAATTTGATTAAATTCGTCTTCAATGTATAATGTTTCTTGCCTATTTTGTGTTATTGTAACATATTTTGATCAATATATTAAAATTTGACACATATAAAAATCGTATATAGTCTCACTTTAAAAAGACATTCTTAAAAATGTTAACAGGGTCGCGCTTTATTCTCCCAACAATTATCTTAAAATGTCACGTGGTATAGGCACCGTGATTTAGTACTGGAAAATAAGCTTATCTTGGAAAAGGTTGAGTTGGGTAACTGACCGCCCTGATATTACTAAAGTACTGTTGAAAAGGGCAAAAGACTGCAAAAAACAAAAAAGCAAATCTATTTCAAACATTTCAACAGTATAAAATGGGGAAAAGACCCAACAAAACAAACAAACCTATTCCTAATTCACTAATTTCAATTTCAATATTTTATGTGGCATTTTTACCGCATGGCTACCTGCAGTCAGTTTATGACGGTATTAGTAATTTATTTGGCATTAGTGGTAGAATCGTCTTAGATTGAAGGTACAAAAGCTGTCGACGGGCTGTTGAAATGGTAATCTAAAAGCAGTTTTACAAAGGCATTTGTAGGCTTTGCAAAGCTGTTAACACAAGCGTTGTAAGAATTTAAATTCAATGGGCTTTAAAAGTAGGAGTACAAATACATTTTTCTGTGATTCAGTGGTTTCGGTGAAGCGTATCCGACAGTGACAAACTTGAATGAACTCCTTACTTGGATGTGTACAATTTGACTGGTTGAAATTATGTATAATTAATTCATGGTCTGGGTCTTTCATTGTAAAGTATGCTATGCAGTCTTTATTTGTGTCTAAACATTTTAAGTAACTTGTGAAATATGCTAGCACTTCTGGTTTGCTGATGATTGTTTGTAAGATCCGCATTTGAAGGAGTATTATGTTAATTGGAGCTACATTTGTACAGGTAAAGTCTGTATTCTGTTGTGATCGTGAATATATATTGCTTATTTTCTTATCTGAAAATTTCAGTTAACAAGTAAAATTCAAAGTGTATTGGAAGATTTTGGAAAATGTATTACATGGGTTTTAATAAATAATTGTTTTAGTAATATTTACATTATTAAATTGTGTGAATTTATGTCATTAGAGCGAAGTACATGTGATCAAGTTTAAGTCCTCAACTTATAATACTAATGACCTTAAGACTCTTGATGCTTGAATGAAAATAATGACTATACATTAACTGTAAATAATTTAAAAATAAAGTTTCATATTGTTATAGATTGGTTATGAATTATGTGTTTAATAATAATGTATGGTTATTCAAGTTATATGTAAACAAGTTTTTCAGTACAGTACACTTTTTTCAATCAATATTTCCAATTTACGATAATATAATGTGCCCAGCAATTTGATATCTAACTGAAAGAAAACTATTGATTAATTCGTCACACAGATAAAATATGTCTGTGGCCCATTCAAAATGTTGTAGATAAAACTATTTAATAGGTCAGTGTAAGCGGATTTGATAAATGTTTGAAATGTTTGAATGTATAATATCATTATACGAGATACGCTTTGATTCATGACTCACCCAGGTGTCTGCACTTGTCGAAGTGTACACCTTGATTTTTCCAATTTATTATGGTTCGATGTTCAATGATTGATGACATGCTTGGATAGGTAACGTTCCGAATAGCTGAGTCTCATGCACACGATTGTTTTGATTACTGTTAGATTGACGTGGTGTAGGTAGTTTTCAATCATTTCTTCGAAATTTTGATATTTGTTTCATAAACAAATAATTGTATTGGTAATTGCTCGTGGATGATTGGATTTATGATTAATTAAAGGTAAGAGCCTATGATTTTCTTAGTAACATGTCAGATTTATCTTCAAGGTGTTGAATCTGTATCTTGTCTGAAATTTGTTGATATGTCTCAGTTTTAAACAGTAAGATTGGAACTGTTTCAGGATCCACAAAGTATGAATAAATCCCTATTAACACTATATAAAAGTTAAAAAAATAAATACAAAAAAATACATTTGAAGGAAAAAACTGCCAGCATTTCAGGCTTCATTTATTATCCCCCTCCCCCCCTCCAAAGGAGGAGGGATATAGAATTGGCGTTGTCTTTCTGTCTGTTATCTGTCCGTCATTCTGTGTGTCATTCCTTCGGTCCGTCTGTCACAAATTTTGAAATTGGCAGGAGAATATTAAATCAAAGAATTTGATTTTTTGTTTTCCATTGTTTTCATGTTAAATGGCCGCTTTGATTATCATCTCCAGAAATATTTCTGTAGACGACTAGAAGTAGATATTTTGTAGGAACGCTTTGAGGACTTCATCAGCAGAAAGTTGGTAAACGGGCGTTTTGACAGACCATATTAATAGGCAATAAAATACTTATAGGTTTTAGGATATGACTTCAAATCTTTAACAAATAGAAATTGTTAATGTATATCTTTCAATAAGTATGCGTTTGTTTGCAAAACAAGGCTGTTATTTGACAGATTCAGCATCTTTATAAAGATGCCAGTATGACACCTAAGTGGGTGTCTTAAAAAACTATTTTTTATAGTAAGAAGATAAATAAATTATAATGTCTTTAATAAAGAAAGCTTAATCTAATCAAACAATTCATTGTTCTCAAATTTAGAAAAAAAAAATACAAGGTATGTGTTTGTGAAACACAAGTCACAATGTGCGCTTTTGAGGGAAAAAAATGACCTTTGACCTTGAACAATGACCTTGACCTTGACAGAACTTGACCTCGGGACATTCAGTAAAGTATTTGACCTTATAGGTTGAGCGATTCTGTGGGTGCAGTTTAAAGGGGGAAAAAATGACCTTTGACCTTGAAGGATGACCTTGACAGAACTTGACCTTAGACATAGATGGGTGACCTTGAAGTTCAAACATTCAGCTGTATGAGATACATATGCATATGAGATATGAAGTATATGAAAGAAGTTGTTAAGAAGTTATAGTGTATATTGAATGAGGGATTTTGACCCATATATTTGACCTTTGACCTTGACCTTTCACCACTCAAAATGTGCAGCTCCATGAGATACACATGCATGCCAAATATGAAGTTGCTATCTGCAATATTGCAAAAGGTATGGCCAATGTTAAAGTTTGAGCGATTTTGACCCATATGTTTGACCTTTTACCTTGAAGGATGACCTTGACCTTTCACCACTCAAAACGTGTAGCTCCATGAGATACACATGCATGCCAAATATCAAGTTGCTATCTTCAATAGTGCAAAAGTTATGGCCAATGTTAAAGTTTGTGCAAACCAACAAACAAACCAACAAACAAACCAACAGACAGGGGAAAAACAATAAGTGCCAAATACTTGTGCCTGTTGTCCAAATAATACAATTTTTTGAGAATGGTAGATGTTGGTAATGAAAATCAGTGTTTAAAAAAATTAACAGTTCATGCTGGTGAAAGTTTTGGTTACATAAAAACACATATTTAAAAAAGCCACTTATCTTACTCCGAAAGGCTAATCTTGAAAAAGGCATGTCCTTTAATGTACAATCACAAAGATATGACAGTATTGCACTGAAAACTAGATAGCCGGTAATCTCTTAAAAAAAGGTATCTCCTTCGATAAACAATCTTAAGGTAAGCCAGTAATGCTCTGAACACTGTATGTGTTAAATTAAATAGCCTATGATCTTGCTTCCAAAAAATGAATGTTTGTCATATAGCCATGAAAAGATAAGTTTGTACTGCTTAGGTCAAGTCTGGACTTTTATTTTACCTGCATTGACGTGGGTGATGATGATAACATGACAAAATGGCTGCATGCGTTTGACATCACTTGTAACTACCTGTATTATTATGTGCTGACTATAGGAAGGCTCTGAGGTGTGCAACTGTTATTGCACAATCTTGTGATAATGGGCAAAAAATGTACTCATTTTACTAAAAATATCAGTTGCAAAAATGTAAAATATGAGTTATGTGCGTTTTCATGATGATGCTTGTTTACGAGGCAAGAACATTTATGATTTGTGCTGATAATTGTTAAAAATTAAATTGTGATGTTTTTTGTACTTTTAAGTTATTTGTATATCTGTTAAACTACGGCTGAGTTTGTAGTAAATCTATTTTTTCTTAGCAAATCTTGTTTATTGTTGATTATATTTAATTGTGACAAGTTCTTATTCTAGTATCATTATTAAGAATTTTTCAGGAACTATGAGATTTGTTTGAGCTATTGAAGGTTTCCAAGTTATTGATGCATGATTTTAAGAAGGTACACTGTAGTTGTAAAATAAATATATTGCTTCAAAATATAAAATCATATCAGACCTGCAATAACCTAGAATCAATATTTCCCTACACTTGTAAATTTATTTTGCAATTTGTCATTGTGTCAGTTTAATTAAGTATGTTTGCATGCTCTCCAACCCATATTAAGATGATCTAACCCTTTCCCTAAGCAAAGTGAAAATGGCTATATGCAACCAGCATAAAACCAGAACGGCCTGCGAGTAACTCATAATATTATAAATTTCCTTAAGTCACTGGCCTTTTGTGCTGAGGCCTTTTTAATTTTAAATGTTTTAAACGGATATTTTCTGAAATAAATAATACTAAATCTATTTAGAAAACAGAAAACACTGTTCAACTTAAGTTAAGATTGCTCCTAGGAGGGTTGTGAATACTGGTCCTGATCTGTTACTCCAGGGTTTTCAACCCTTAGTTAGGCTATTTACGTGGCTTAATAATTGTCTGTCCTTGAGTTTGTAGTGTTAATAACAATATTTATGAAACTGGACACATTTCACAATTTAATTTTGCGACTTATAAGGAAACTACATAAAACATTAGAGTAAACAAATCAAACTCGTAATTTTCTGAAATGTTTGTTTAATTTGAGCTTACACCAAATGAATATTTGAACTGGATATTACCATATTGATTTCAAGATATTGATCAGAAGGAAAATAGCAAATAATGTTATCAACCGTGCAACAAGTTTCGTCTATTGTTTTAATAACTGGGCAAAGTTTCAAATACCTTTTGAGAGAGATCGCTCGATTTAGCCGTTCATTTAACTGTCAGCTGAACATTTTGAGGGGCTTGTCACTATTTAAAGTTTGTAAATTATCAATTTTGTTGAACTGTTAAGCTTTAAATTTTACATCCTTATGAGTTGTAAATCTCTGAAACATGGCCTTAATTGAATTTCAGTGTGTAAAATCTCGAAACAGTTTTGTTTATGTCACATAAAATGTTTTATTGGCTTAAGGAAATTGTTCAGGATATGTATACAAGATTTTATGGCTTAAATCTGTGAAAGGATTGTGGTTGTTTGGCTTGTTTGATGGATTTTTTTGGCCATAATCATCATGGACATTATTCGTCTTCCTACACATTTCTAAGGGCGGAGTTGGTTATAAACTGGACAGGCAATTAGTAAATGTGCGGTTTTTAGGCCATAATGCATTGACGTTAATTGGACGGTCAAACAGTGTCTGCATAATTGCTGTTTCGTGGTCTTAATCATAGGGTTGATATCGAAGAATTGAAGATAATCGAAGGAATTCAATTGTATTAAATGGTGGACTGGGATAACGTAGAATGTAATCTTGAGGTATTACCGATGTATACAATGTATACGATGGTCTCTAATTATGCATTATCTCAGGTGGCAGATTAAACTTCTCCAGGAAACACGCCGAGTTGATAGTTTTAGTTTTTATCGCTGTATGTTCGTCAATTGGTGCCATGTTAGGTTTCTGAGCTCCTATTGAATATGTTTTCATGTCACAGACTGGTTGTTATTTTGTTGTTTTTTTAACACATTTTTGGTGTTTTGATTTGTTTGGTTTTTTGTAACCTTTGAAATGTGAAGATGATGAGGATCTATAAAGTGAAAGAAGGTATGTTTATAAATAGCCCATTTTATTTTCCACATGTTCCATTGTCCTCAGGTGATTGACTCAGATTAACTGACACCTTTTTAGAAATGTGCAATTAATGCTCTTAATTTGCCTGAATGCAATTCTGAAGGCGTTTCAACACCTTATCGAAAAGTAATTTAAAGTTATATAGATATTGAATGACAAGTTGCATTCTTACCTACATAAGTTCTATGTAAAATGTTATTTTGAAAACAAAATCGTAGATGATATAATATTTTAGTTTTCCTCCCCATAAAATAACTGTGTTTTAATGTAAAAACCAATAAAATCTCAATGGTAATGGTTGCTGTATCTGATTGCTACGATTGCAGATGTACGGTACCGGTAGTTCTTTTTCTGTGATTGATTTTGCTTTCAAAATGAATTGAATCAATTCCACATATTGATGTTGGTGACCTATTTATGGCCTACTCCATAATTCACTGTTGTGGGTTAAAAGACGTTGTCATATTTATTTGAAATTTAGTTCTATATATTATAATAAATTAATGTATTTTGTGAAACTATCCTGGTCAAATTGTGCAAGTTCATATAAGTTCAAATTTTTGCAGAGTTTTTAAGTCGGGACCTTTGATGGTCAAAACGCATTGGTTGACTTCAAATTAAAAATGCTCAGTTCTATGTTGTGTCTTTATAAGGGAAAAACATATTTAAAAGTCCAATTATACTCTTTTGTCATACATTATACTATTGAAATATGATATTTTACAATATACTGCTCGCATATTCAGATGTCATGTCAGACGTGCCTATTGAAGTCGTCATGTCTGTCATATCTTGTATGGGACACATTGTACTTTAACAATAGCAGTTTGAAGTCAATATATGCTAGCATTTAATATTGGCATTGTACATTTTGAATGGTCAAATCAATGCATGCTCAATTTTACTCTCTTTCTTTTTGTTAGGCTTTTAAACAGTTTGTTAAAACTGTCTTCTACATGCTAATAATCCATTGTAAGAGCTCTTTCAAAAGCTTTAGAAGGCTCAAGTTGATAATAATACATACATATTTAATTTGAGTTGGACAGAGGAATCGTTTTTTTGTTCGCACATTAATGGCCGTCTCCATTTACAGCTGAGAAATTGTGCCAAGATTTTGTTCGGCTAGATTTAAGATTTTTATGTGTACAAACTGTACAAACTTGGCAGGTTTGAGAAGAAATTCCTGTGTTGATTACCATTTGGCACTTGTTCAGGTTTAAATTGATCGTGAAATCATGTCCACTGCACATATTCTGTTTATAAGTATAGCATGTATGGTATGTTGGTTTTGATTCGTCAAATAGGTCCTGTTAGCGATTCGATCCTTTAGTAAAACCCAACTTTTTACACATAACCTTAAAAATTATCCTTTTTGCTGATTTCAGATGTTTGTCCATTAAAAAATGTGTTTGATAAATGTTTCTGTAATTGGTAAAATGAACATTTATAAATTGTTGTTTTATGTTCTGACTAATTTGTTCTAAGCTTAACTTTTCCAAACAAATTATTGGTATTATATGTTTTCTTTTTTCCAATATAAACTTCCTAAAAATGCCTTTATATATAGTCCAAAATAATATCAACAATTCTTCACTTTTCTTCTGACAATTATTTTCAGGAAATATGTTGTGATTTGTTTTTGTTGCTTAGACATTGTCCTTTTATAGCCTGTACAAGAAAATAAGATGATATTAGTCGTGCTTCTTTTGACCCTTATTGTTTTATAATACCATCCCTTTCGATTTTTTAAAGTTGCTGAATGAGCAACGCCCTTATACAGGTAAACAGCTGTTGCTCGTGATTTAAAAGATGGTTTACAAGGCGTTATTAGAAAAAATGTTGATGATGGCATGCGTTTTTTTCTCCGCCTAACTATGTATGCCTCAGAAATGTGTTTGATGTTGGTGTTTTAACCTCTAACCTCTGTCCAATGCTCTGCACATGATGGTTATTATGTGGGATTGCAGTTTGAGTAAGTATTGACAAATCCCTGTACAATTATGGCGTGTTCTGAGAAAACTGGGCAAAATGCTTGTGCGTAAATTGTCATCCCAGATTAGCCTGTGCAGTCTGCACTGGCTAATCAGGGACGGCAATTTCCGCTTTTATGACATTTTTTGTTTAAATGAAGTCTCTTCTTAGCAAAAATCCAATTTAGGCGGAAAGTGTCATCCCTGATTAGCCTGTGCAGACTGCACAGGATAATCTGGGATGACACTTTACTCACAAGCATTTTGCCCAGTTTTCTCAGAACATGCCACAAATCCCTGTACAATTAAGGTCACAGGTGATGCTCATTGATTAGGTTGCATTCAATTAAAGGACACATTTTATACCAGGAAATTGTGATTAAAAAATAATGATGTTCAAGTTAAACTGAAACCCTTTGGCGATGATGGTTGAGTCATCGTTCACACATCAAAATTTGCGTATGAGTCTATAAACAACATGTATTTTTTTTTTAATTTTACTGTTGATTTATATTATCAATGTAACACCTACAAACATTTGTTGTCTTGATGGTGTGGGTTTGTATTTAATTTTAGCCTAATTAATGCACAAATGATGTTATTTTGACGGTGCAACCCCTCCCTGTGATTCAATTCAGGCTCAATAAATGTGTATTTTTTTTAATAAGATCAACATCAAATGAGAATTTATGTTCTGCAGGAATTTACAACTCTGGAATGTTCCTTTTAAATTGTAAACTTTCATGTGAGCGCTGCAATTCATAACGTTTTAAAGCAGCTGGTTGGGATTGTTTGTCGTCTGCTAAAATGTGGTCTGCTGAATTTCTAAAATTAGCATTTTCTAAAATAGCAAACTGTTTGGATCCTGATGAGACGCCACGTTCTGTGGCGTCTCGTCTGGATCCAAACTGTTTGAAAAGGCCTTCAAAATTCAATTCCAGCACTGAAAGAGTTAAAGCAGCTAGTTGGGAATGTTTGCACAATATTCATAATGTTTTAAAGCAGCTAGTTGGGATTGTTTGCACAAGATAACGTCAGTGTTACAGGTTTTATTTTTGAATTCCGTGGATGTTAACATCCCTTTTCTTCAATAAATATTTCTCTTTGATGATGATATTCAACAGTCTCGAAAAGATTAAGACAAGGTTAATATATCAACCCATGCGAAAGATGACGGATCTCGGACAAATATTATAAAATTTGCTGAGGTCCGATAATATTTCCGAAACTGAAAAAAAATAAAAATTATAAAATGTTAAAATTATGTTAAAATATGTTAAAAATGAACACGAAACTAGGAATATGAAATAATAATATGTTTATAACACTGTTTTATGTGAATTGGGAATAAGACATCAAACTGGGAATGGACATCATTTTGGTGATTTTCTCAAACAAAACTATTCATTTCATGATCTACATTTATTTTTGTAATGTATTATCTATAATTCAAGCTTAATAAGCAATTTTCCATGACTTTTTCATTAACAGTGATTGTATTTTTTTCATTATAAATGTATTTTTAAACTGTGTCCATGCGCGGCATGGACACATAGCTGAGTTTCATTTTATGACGATTTTTATTTTAAATTAATTATAAAAATCCAGTTTTGAAGTAAGATCAATTTAAATGATGCTATTATATTGGCAAGTATCTGTTTTAATTATAATTTGGCAAACTAAATAAATACAACATATAAAACAGCATATTATGCACTTTTGATAAAACACAATTTATTCCCAAATTGATGTCTTATTCCCAATTTACATAATACAGTGTTTTATGTTTTATTTTGCTTCCATAGATTATTTAACGCTAAAATCAAACCGACTTTACAAACCAGTTGTTATTGTATTGTATTTAGAATTGTTTAACATTGTAGATGTCAAAATAATAATAAAAAACTTTACATAACATTGTAGACGTCATAATAATAATAAAAAACTTTACAAAATGTATTTTCTATTGATTCGTTAAAGAAGAACAAGGTCCGGTAAAATCTGGGTGTCCGGTAAACTTAAAAAGTCATCGGACCTCATGTCTAGTAAGATTTTTTTGTCTTTCAATGGGTATGAATATATAATCCTTTTATGTCTATGTCAACTTGGTGCCAGAGTCATAACTATGGTCTTTTATGAACCTTATTTGGAATGATTGAAGTATGAGCCTCGGTCCAATAATAAATAGAGGCAGGTATTGTAAGTGAACACCCGGTCCAATAATAAATAGAGGCAGGTGTTGTAAGTGAACACCGCGTCTTGTTGGTTGTATTTTAAAGATATTTTCCTGTAGGTTCATTCCGTACTTTAGGGTCTATTTTCCTGTAGGTACATTCGGTACTTTAGGGTCTATTTTCCTGTAGGTACATTCGGTACTTTAG
>VMBQ01000897.1:73837-157881 GCA_007657795.1 Dreissena rostriformis | reverse complement strand
GTAAATTGTCATCCCAGATTAGCCTGTGCAGTCCGCACAGGCTAATCAGGGACGACAATTTCCGCTTTTATGGAATTTTTCGTTTAAATGATGTCTCTTCTTAGCGAAAATCCAGTTTAGGCGGAAAGTGTCGTCCCTGATTAGCCTGTGCGGACTGCACAGGCTAATCTGGGATGACACTTTACGCACAAGCATTTTGCCCAGTTTTCTCAGAACACGCCACAAATCCCTGTACAATTAAGGTAACAGGTGATGCTCATTGATTAGGTCCACCTGATTGTATAAGGTTACATACCACCATATTAAGTTGCTCTATTTCTACATTTTAATTAACTATGGCAAATATTACAAAATCATTTAGTCAAGCTTTGTGGTATTGCCATGAAGATTCTTGGTATTAATTGATCTTTTCAAATGGTATATGCCTTATTAGTAGCAGAATCATTTCCATTTATAGCTCTAGAGAAAACAGTTCAAGTAAAATTTATATACTTATTAAATTAATCATTCTTTATTTCATTTAGAAAATTTTGCATTCAATTAAAGGACACATTTTATACCAGGAAATTGTGATTAAAAAATAATGATGTTCAAGTTAAACTGAAACCCTTTGGCGATGATGGTTGAGTCATCGTTCACACATCAAAATTTGCGTATGAGTCTATAAACAACATGTATTTTTTTTTTAATTTTACTGTTGATTTATATTATCAATGTAACACCTACAAACATTTGTTGTCTTGATGGTGTGGGTTTGTATTTAATTTTAGCCTAATTAATGCACAAATGATGTTATTTTGACGGTGCAACCCCTCCCTGTGATTCAATTCAGGCTCAATAAATGTGTATTTTTTTTAATAAGATCAACATCAAATGAGAATTTATGTTCTGCAGGAATTTACAACTCTGGAATGTTCCTTTTAAATTGTAAACTTTCATGTGAGCGCTGCAATTCATAACGTTTTAAAGCAGCTGGTTGGGATTGTTTGTCGTCTGCTAAAATGTGGTCTGCTGAATTTCTAAAATTAGCATTTTCTAAAATAGCAAACTGTTTGGATCCTGATGAGACGCCACGTTCTGTGGCGTCTCGTCTGGATCCAAACTGTTTGAAAAGGCCTTCAAAATTCAATTCCAGCACTGAAAGAGTTAAAGCAGCTAGTTGGGAATGTTTGCACAATATTCATAATGTTTTAAANAAAAAAATTGAAACTTATGTTAAAATATGTTAAAAATGAACACGAAACTAGGAATATGTAATAATAATATGTTTATGTTTTATTTTGCTTCAATAGATTATTCAACGCTAAAATCAAACCGACTTTACAAACCAGTTGTTATTGTATTGTATTTAGAATTGTTTAACATTGTAGACGTCATAATAATAATAAAAAACTTAACAAAATGTATTTTCTATTGATTCGTTAAAGAAGAACAAGGTCCGGTAAAATCTGGGTGTCCTGTAAACTTAAAAAGTCATCGGACCTCATGTCTAGTAAGATTTTTTTGTCTTTCCAATGGGTATGAATATATAATCCTTTTATGTCTATGTCATCTTGGTGCCGGAGTCATAACTATGGTCTTTAATGAACCTTATTTGGAATGATTGAAGTATGAGCCTCGGTCCAATAATAAATAGAGGTATTGTAAGTGAACACCCAGTCCAATAATAAATAGAGGCAGGTATTGTAAGTGAACAACCGGTCCAATAATAAATAGAGGCAGGTATTGTAAGTGAACACCCGGTCCAATAATAAATAGAGGCAGGTATTGTAAGTGAACACCCGGTCCAATAATAAATAGAGGCAGGTATTGTAAGTGAACACCCGGTCCAATAATAAATAGAGGCAGGTATTGTAAGTGAACACCCGGTCCAATAATAAATAGAGGCAGGTATTGTAAGTGAACACCCGGTCCAATAATAAATAGAGGCAGGTATTGTAAGTGAACACCCGGTCCAATAATAAATAGAGGCAGGTATTGTAAGTGAACACCCGGTCCAATAATAAATAGAGGCAGGTATTGTAAGTGAACACCCGGTCCAATAATAAATAGAGGCAGGTATTGTAAGTGAACACCCAGTCCAATAATAAATAGAGGCAGGTATTGTAAGTGAACACCCGGTCCAATAATAAATAGAGGCAGGTATTGTAAGTGAACACCCGGTCCAATAATAAATAGAGGCAGGTATTGTAAGTGAACACCCGGTCCAATAATAAATAGAGGCAGGTATTGTAAGTGAACACCCGGTCCAATAATAAATAGAGGCAGGTATTGTAAGTGAACACCCGGTCCAATAATAAATAGAGGCAGGTATTGTAAGTGAACACCCGGTCCAATAATAAATAGAGGCAGGTATTGTAAGTGAACACCCGGTCCAATAATAAATAGAGGCAGGTATTGTAAGTGAACACCCGGTCCAATAATAAATAGAGGCAGGTATTGTAAGTGAACACCCGGTCCAATAATAAATAGAGGCAGGTATTGTAAGTGAACACCCGGTCCAATAATAAATAGAGGCAGGTATTGTAAGTGAACACCCGGTCCAATAATAAATAGAGGCAGGTATTGTAAGTGAACACCCGGTCCAATAATAAATAGAGGCAGGTATTGTAAGTGAACACCCGGTCCAATAATAAATAGAGGCAGGTATTGTAAGTGAACACCCGGTCCAATAATAAATAGAGGCAGGTATTGTAAGTGAACACCCGGTCCAATAATAAATAGAGGCAGGTATTGTAAGTGAACACCCGGTCCAATAATAAATAGAGGCAGGTATTGTAAGTGAACACCCGGTCCAATAATAAATAGAGGCAGGTATTGTAAGTGAACACCCGGTCCAATAATAAATAGAGGCAGGTATTGTAAGTGAACACCCGGTCCAATAATAAATAGAGGCAGGTATTGTAAGTGAACACCCGGTCCAATAATAAATAGAGGCAGGTATTGTAAGTGAACACCCGGTCCAATAATAAATAGAGGCAGGTATTGTAAGTGAACACCCGGTCCAATAATAAATAGAGGCAGGTATTGTAAGTGAACACCCGGTCCAATAATAAATAGAGGCAGGTATTGTAAGTGAACACCCGGTCCAATAATAAATAGAGGCAGGTATTGTAAGTGAACACCCGGTCCAATAATAAATAGAGGCAGGTATTGTAAGTGAACACCCGGTCCAATAATAAATAGAGGCAGGTATTGTAAGTGAACACCCGGTCCAATAATAAATAGAGGCAGGTATTGTAAGTGAACACCCGGTCCAATAATAAATAGAGGCAGGTATTGTAAGTGAACACCCGGTCCAATAATAAATAGAGGCAGGTATTGTAAGTGAACACCCGGTCCAATAATAAATAGAGGCAGGTATTGTAAGTGAACACCCGGTCCAATAATAAATAGAGGCAGGTATTGTAAGTGAACACCCGGTCCAATAATAAATAGAGGCAGGTATTGTAAGTGAACACCCGGTCCAATAATAAATAGAGGCAGGTATTGTAAGTGAACACCCGGTCCAATAATAAATAGAGGCAGGTATTGTAAGTGAACACCCGGTCCAATAATAAATAGAGGCAGGTATTGTAAGTGAACACCCGGTCCAATAATAAATAGAGGCAGGTATTGTAAGTGAACACCCGGTCCAATAATAAATAGAGGCAGGTATTGTAAGTGAACACCCGGTCCAATAATAAATAGAGGCAGGTATTGTAAGTGAACACCCGGTCCAATAATAAATAGAGGCAGGTATTGTAAGTGAACACCCGGTCCAATAATAAATAGAGGCAGGTATTGTAAGTGAACACCCGGTCCAATAATAAATAGAGGCAGGTATTGTAAGTGAACACCCGGTCCAATAATAAATAGAGGCAGGTATTGTAAGTGAACACCCGGTCCAATAATAAATAGAGGCAGGTATTGTAAGTGAACACCCGGTCCAATAATAAATAGAGGCAGGTATTGTAAGTGAACACCCGGTCCAATAATAAATAGAGGCAGGTATTGTAAGTGAACACCCGGTCCAATAATAAATAGAGGCAGGTATTGTAAGTGAACACCCGGTCCAATAATAAATAGAGGCAGGTATTGTAAGTGAACACCCGGTCCAATAATAAATAGAGGCAGGTATTGTAAGTGAACACCCGGTCCAATAATAAATAGAGGCAGGTATTGTAAGTGAACACCCGGTCCAATAATAAATAGAGGCAGGTATTGTAAGTGAACACCCGGTCCAATAATAAATAGAGGCAGGTATTGTAAGTGAACACCCGGTCCAATAATAAATAGAGGCAGGTATTGTAAGTGAACACCCGGTCCAATAATAAATAGAGGCAGGTATTGTAAGTGAACACCCGGTCCAATAATAAATAGAGGCAGGTATTGTAAGTGAACACCCGGTCCAATAATAAATAGAGGCAGGTATTGTAAGTGAACACCCNATCAAAGAATACTATCAGAATAGCAAACAGTTTGGATCCTGATGAGACGCCACGTTCTGTGGCGTCTCATCTGGATCCAAACTGTTTGCAAAGGCCTTCAAAATCCGGTTCCAGCGCTCAAAGGGTTAAAGCGAATAGGGTAGGTCCTGGGCGAATGCGCAGTCTGGTCTAGAGCTACAATGGCTGCATATAGCATGAGACCCATTTTTGCATGGCAATTAGGCTCACATGTATTAATGCATCCTGGACATAAATACATTGTATCTGCCTTCTGTGTTTTTGTCTTGTCCTATCGTAACTTGGTCATTAACCTACTTGTAATACACGTAGTTGCTGTGATGTTAGAGACTTATATGGCTTAAATTGTTGTTATTTTTTTATGACAGAGATTGAAATGTTTGACATGGGAATTTTAGAGCAACAGCATTTATTATTTGTATCTCACTTAACAAAATTAGAAAATAAATGTTGCTTTATGGCAAGAATTATTTGAATGTATGAGTTCACCAACATAAGTTTTTATAAAATTGCATGTATGAGTCACTTAAGAAGTGCGTCAAAATAATTCAAATTTAAAGATTGAATAGATTTGAAAAGCATACATAACCATAAAATTTCAGAAAATGTTGTGTTGTGGTTTCGGATTCATGCATCATATAATAACAGAGCATTCAGCTAAAAAATAGATGTATTTTTGTGACAAAACAGTGTAATTCAGATAAATAATGCAAAAGGCTAAAGTGCTTTAAAATGAATGATAGTACAATTTACTAATTATAAAATACATTAAGCTACCAAAAGCACTGTTTCATTGATGCAATTGTTATTTCAATTTTAAATTCTTGATTTATTCACATATAGAAATATTTCAAACACCTTAAACATTTCTTTGGTGATAAAACAACAGTAATGAATGTATGTATCTTCAGTTCTCCCAATGATGTTTCTAAATATTCGCTCTAGGGAAATTGTGACTTGTTAACAATGGGCTCGTACTTGATACAGAAATGTCTTGGGCTAAAAAAAGAATGTGTACATACTCATGGTCACAATTCAAGATGCTAAAAGAATGCAGTGGTCGGCAGGGGGTTTCACATGGGACTTTAGTTGGTGAAATATGTGCTGACTTTTAGGGTTTAGGACCTATTTCAGTGAATAATGTGATTAATTTTAGGAACAAGGACTGGAATTATGTGAAATTTGTGAGGAATTTAAGTGAGGGCTATATTTGGTGAAAAATGCTTTTTGTGCTGTCGAGGACTATATTTGGTGAAATGTTATGGTGACCTCAGAATTGAAAGCTTAATGAATTAATGTTGTATTACAACTTCTTTGAGAATGTATAAGAATTGAACTTCCATTTATGCCTAGCGTCTAGAAAAAAGGCCTTGGCAAACAGCGTAGACCCGGATGAGACGCCGCATGATGCGGCGTCTCATCAGGGTCTAAGCTGTTCGCTTAAAGGAATTTCTGTGAAAAATATTCTAAAAATAGAAATAAATATACCAGACATCCCTAATTTTCGAAATGAATTGATCCAATTTAGAAGGATGGGAGAGTCCACTAGGCATAAATGGGTTAAACCAGTATTATCATTAACCTTGACATTTCATTTGAATACGGCAACCTATAAAAATGATAAAGCATGCAATTTTACTTTAATATGGCAATTTTAAAAGCACTTTTAATCAGAAAAAAAGGACTTTAGCAATTGATGAATCTATATAACACACAATTTTTGTTTTGTATATTAGTCATGTCAGAACTTAATTGTGCATTTCCATTAAACAAAATAATGGATAGAGAGTTGACTCAGAAAATTGTCCACAAAAACCTTGTGACATTTTAAATGGTTTAATGCATGATCAATCAAAAGTTCGTCAAATTTGAGTATTTTACAAATCACGATATTCATTATATATAATTATTGCAATATTGACATCTATTAATGTAGTATGTTCTAAGGTTTTGGAAAAAATGTCATAAAATAAATCATTTATCATTGAAGAATGTTAATAGTCAATAAGGCTCATTAAATCACATAAATACTCAGTTGTTCGTTGTTGTTTTTAATTCTCTGTTTTTTTTAAAATAATAATTCATTCAAATATATTATTACACAAACAGCAGTAATTTAAGAGTTTCAAATACTTCCACTGCTAGCTTATAATTAAGAATTTCCTAACTTTCAGGAAATATTGAATAACATGTCAGAAGTGTTTTGGTGTGCATTTCCATTTAACAAAATAATGGATAGCGAGTTGAGACAGAAAATTGTGTGTCCTGTTCTAAGAAAACTTGGGAAAATGCATGTGCGTAAAGTATCGTCCGAGATTAGCCTGTGCAGACTGCACAGGTTAATCTGGGATGACAATTTACGCACAAGCATTATGCCCAGTTTTCTCAGAACACGACACATTTGGCAGGTTATAAGGTATACCAACATTTAGGGCTGACACTTTTAGGCTAGACAACCAACCTGATGCAACAAAATAATTGATATGTCAACATACTTGGAAATAAGTGCAAATATATGTTAATACATGGTGATAATCAGAAGTTATGAGTGATAACAAAATATTTGTTTCAGGTGGTAAAATATTACGGAAATTCATAATTGACAATTAGTGATTGTTACATTGTGGTTATGAAGTTTGGGGATTAACGAATACAAACAATGGATTATGAAATTTTTCAACTGGAATAAAAACTAAAAGGCAATCATTTCTTGATGGGTAATAGTTTGCAGTTAGGCATGTCTTAGTATTATTTGTAAAATTACCAAATCTTTGTAGGTCACGAATGAGGTTGAGAATCTAAAACATTTCTTCGGCTGCTAACATTCTCAAGTTGGCAAGGAAGTTTTGATGCTCTTAAGAGAAGACTTTAGAGTTAATTTTAGTTCTCAACATCCGGAATTCTTACGGAAGTGAGCGCAAGTCCTGATTTCTAAGCTTTTAAAAGTATTTAGAAAAGCATGGATATACACAGCATCTTCACAGCTTAAAAGAAGTTCCTGATACGGGAGACTCTTTTTTTTCTTTTTTGAAATTGAAAACAGTTCTTTTGATTGGTGCGTGCATTAACTAACCAAGTGATGATGGATTCCGGATCCCCCAAAATGTTTTCATCAAAAGCCGTTCTCATTTTACAACCTGTAGCTGGAAACACAGGTTTGTTGAATATGGAAAGTGTGTAGCTGGATTTAAAATGATTTATTGAAGCTGATAAATTGTATAATATATTGTATTAACATATTAAACTACATGATACTTGGAAGATTTTGAGTAACACAATTTTATGAATAACACTGATTTATGTAATTGAAAAATATTTATTTACTTTAATAAGGTTAAAAATAGTGTACAAGAATTTGTAATAAACTTCAGAATACAATACATGAATATATATTACCGTCTCAGTTACAAAACAGACACTCATCAACAATGTTTGTATTACTTATTTATGCATAATAATACATGGTTTTGTGATTAAAGAAATTTCACTTAATCATGTATGATTTTATTAAATGTTTTACTTTCTTTGGTATAGTACTTAAATACAAATTAAAATGATCAAAATGACAGTTTTTATTCCAACTGGATTTTTAAATGTTATAACATATTTGAGCCTAGCTCTGTGAAAAGGGGGTTTAATGCATGCGCATAAAGTGTCTTCCCAGATTAGCCTGTGCGGACAGTCCGCACAGGCTAATCAGGAACTAAAATTTCCGCCTAAACTGGATTTTTCGCTAGAGGAGACTTCATTGAAACAAAAAATACCAAGAAGGCGGAAAGTATAGTCCCTGATAAGCCTGTGTGGACTGCACAGGCTAATCTTGGACGAAACTTACCGTGCATGCATTATACCCCCTTTTCACAGAGTGAGGGTCATTTCCATGCAACAAATGCACATCATCACTGAATAATTTCTTCATTGCATGTAATTGCTCGATAATTGCTGGTAACTGCATGTAATTAAATTACGTAAGTAGACTATTGGGACAAAACAACAATTATGATATTGTCTGAAACATGATTAAACTGACTGTTTTACGATGCAGTGCAAATAATGAGATGTAAAAGTCAATGTATTATCGGCCTCATATTTATTTTAGTATTTTATGATGTAGATCCTGATCATTCAATACATTTGGATCATGAAGTAAATGAGAATTACCTTGTCTAGCTGTCCAATCAGAAGTGGGATCAAAGCCTTCAGGGGTTTTAATTGTTTATGGTCAATGCAGAAAAGGTCGCACTTCAATCAAAGCAGTGATTGGCATTTGGTATTGTGCATTAACATCGTTTAAATGCAGAGAAATGTCAAGAACATGATTGGGAATGGCATGTTGATGATAAGGTAAACTACAGTTGACAATGGATCATGGAGTATTGAGTATTTCTTTGTGCTTTCTTGAGCAGTGTTGCAGCTGTCTTTGTTGTTCTTGTGTCTACTGTTGAAAGAAAAGTGTATGAAATAAAGAAAATACTACAAAAATAAATTCTGATTAAGCCATGGTTAACTTTGCTATAGAAGGTAACATTTTAGAAATATTAAAAAAAGGAACAATATTTAAAAATATTTATTAAAATATTTACTATTTCATAAAATATTATTTTTATTGTTCTTTGAAAAAAGATAAAATGTATCATAGGTAATGTGTATGCTAAGAACTTGCTATTAACTTGACTGGATATTGTGGTATTCTACATGTAATTATGCATCTTCAGCTGTTTTAAATAAATGTGACTTTCACGTTTAATGGGCATGATTTTGTCAAGTACACAGTGAGTGAGTCACAATTTATTATTTATGCGAAAAAGTGCATCTGGAGGTGAAGGTGCTTTAATACAAATATTCAATGACGTCTTGCGTGGTTTTAATCTTCAGGAAATCCTGTTTGAAATTTAAGGTGGTAATGGTATATTCATACACATTTATCGTGCCATTTCCTGTATTGCGCAATAATATCCGGCTCATTGAATTGTAGCTTACTTAAATAAAAATGTATGTGTTTTACATTACTAGTGAAAAAAGTGCTGACAAAATGTTTTCTAGGTATGGGTTGACAATAACAACAGCCCTAGTGGACATCATTGTACTCTGATTCATTACGGTTTTAACTATGACTATTCAATTCAGGTTGAGAAATTTGCTAATTTTATTTTATGTATTGTATGTTTTTTTTCAATGGATATGTACATGTAGTTACTCATTATGGTATAATATTCAGTATTCATACAAAATCTTAAATGACAATTGTGTTTGTAAAAAAAAAAGCTTTTATTTGAATGTCATCTTACAGCGCCTAGTAGTTAGCCCAGATGTTATCATTTATGGACACTAGTCCTCAACTTTGTACTTGCAGGTATTGAATATTGGATCTCTAAGATTGTTACAGTGAAGTAGTTTTCGTTTGTATTCAATATTGGATCTCTAAGATTGTTACAGTGAAGTAGTTCTTGTTTGTATGGATTGTTAACAGACTTATGTATTTAATTCACGGGTAATACCTTAATAATGGGAACGGAACAGTGGCAAGTAAGCCCGAATGGAATTCTATGTGGCGCTTAAATAGCCAAAATTTAAAGAAACTTAACCCAATATTAGTGCCAATGTTTTGTTTGAATAGGTTTGAATAAATATCTCCTTATTGTATTACAGTTAAAGTTCAATTTACATGAATTGGATACTGTGCAATACAATGAATTATGCTTTTGTTTCATTTGGGTGTGTGTCTATATGGAGAATGAATTGTTAAATACTTTCTGGTACATATATTTTGGGATTGGAATAATTTGGGTTTGTGCGTTTGACTGAGCTTGTGTTGGGCATTTAAAGTTAGTTTAGCTACATGTATTATAAGGCAGTGAATAAATATCTTAATGATTTATTGTTTTGTTTTTGTGTGCTTGTCTGTTGAGATGTTAATATCATGTATTTGATTGGGATAGAAGTTAAACTGTGGACTTGGACATTATATGAAAGTTTTGAATTTTATCTAAGACAGTGGTATGGTTTGTGCTGAATGTTGAGAGGAAATGTATAGTTTTATTTGCTGACTACTGACTATCTATTATATTTATCTGGTATGTGTTGATGTTTTTCTTGAATTGAGATTAAATATATGACATGTATAATAACTATTGGATATATATATGTTCATTTCTTGGCATGTAAGGCTGTGTGTATTTTTTGTTGTTAGACAATTTCTGGTTAAAATATTCGTGATTGTTCTCCTGAAATATTCAGATTAAAAAAAGTCCAGTCTGACTGGTACTGGATCCAATCCCAAAACATGTGAAGACATAACACCTGTAATGGTATCCATACCCAATCCTGTATCTTTATTAAAGAAATATAGCTTATTACTTTATGTTAAAGTCAGTATCAATTGTGTGATTTCAGAAACTCCAGTGGAGGCGCCCTCAACCCTTGACCCGGATTCCTCCATCCAAGAATGGCGATCTGAAGTGACCAAGCGCTCGAGCGTGTCTTGGGAAGAGAAACCAGAAAAGGTGAACCTTTACAGCCAAAACGTCATCCAGGAGACTGAAAACACCGAGACTGTTGATAGAGAGAGCATATCAGACCTGAATTCGATTCGACAGCAGTGGGAGACAAAATTCAAGACTGAGCAGACGCTGGAGAAATCTGCGCCCAAACCGAAGCCACCTCACCAAGTAAGGCACTGGGAAGTGAAATTACCAACGCCACTCAAAAAAGTACCTGCGGACATTGTTAGAACAACAAGGTCAGACTCCGATTCAGAAACAGAAACCATGGCAGACACAGAAATGTCTGCAGAGAGTGCCATCGAGCGGGAAATACGCCTCGCGACAGAACGAGAGGATTTGCTGCGGAAAGAGCAAGAAGAACGGGCTAAGCTGCAGGCTAAACAGATGGCTGCAGCAAAGAAGGAGCCATTTGAGACGAGCAATGTTGAGCAGAACAACAACAAGCCAACCTTCCATGAGATGACTGAGGCGGATCGGGGCTCTGAGCTTCGACAGCGCGAGGATCGCATACAGCAGGAGATACTCGAGCAGCAGGAACGAGAAGCTGCGATGCGAGGTCAACACGAGGTGAGAAACGGGAATTTTGTAGAACATTTACAGGGATGTTGTGCTTGATTTGGGGAGAGGGTCTAGCTTTCTATTTTTTGCGGAAATTGTCTAGCAACCAATCTGCTAAAAAGCGAAGATTTGTCCAAGGTAATCTGGACATTTCGGGAATATGGCATCATTTTAAAGAAATTCTCTTTGGGGTTAAATAGGTCTCTTCTGAAGAAGCAAAAAAACAGCCCAGGGCCTGTATTCACCAACAATTCTAAGAATTAAGTTTTAAAATAAAGAAAATTCTTAAAACTGCAACATTCTATTATTTCTTGAAAGTTAAGGCTAACATGACAGTTAACATCTGAAATTACATCATTATTCTTATAGAACAGTTTGTTAATGACATAAGCACCATTTCCAGCCTGTATGTATTCAAACTCTTAAGTAAGATTTTGTGTGCCTTAGTCTATTCTTTATTCTAAAGTCTAAGAATTGGTTGGTGAATACGGGTCCTGATTTAGCTTAGATCAAGAAAAATGTATAGCTGTGATCTTGATATGTTCCTCCCACATAGTAAGTTTTGAGGAAGTTAGGAAACTTAAATTAAGTTTGTGTAAAGATCACCACTTCCATTACCATATGTACATGTATTCAGCTAAATTAAGTTACTCCATGCACAGTTTTTTGGACACTTAAAAAGGACAAAAACTTCAACAATAAATTGGACCATTTTTGGCACTGGATACACAAGTAAATGTTTGTATTTGCCCCATAGATGACCGGATACCAAAACATGTTTGAAATGATTACAAAGATTGTATGTTTGTTCTGTCCAAATACACATTAGGAGACCCTTGGGGCATTTGTAACTACCACTGTGCTGTTTGGGAGACAGATAACATGTCTGTATCCTGATGAACTGACAGGTCACACACAACCAAATTGATGGATATTGGTTTTGACTGTTGTTGATAAAATGTCATAGGTGGGTGTGGGGCTTCATTAAAAGGCAGACAGGCCATCATTGATGGTCATTTTGTATGTCCTGATGAAACAGTTAGATCTGTCTACAGTACCAGTATTTGGGATGTGCATTTTGCTTTGTTCAAAAAAGCTTTAGGTAGAACAAATGCAATGGAAATGAATGTTGAAAAGACCAATTAAACTCAAAAGCAAAGCTACTTATTTTTATCCAGTGCAATTGGAGGGGTTTAAAGCCATTGCCTGGCCCTTCTGTCTTTCTGTCTGCATGTCCGTTACATGTATGTCTGGTCCATAACTGTGAAACCTTTTTAATGATTTTCATGAAACTCCGCTCAAACATTTTGCTCATCGATACCTTGTGCAGAAGGCACATGACAACCACATCAAGGTCAAGGTCACAATTTAAGGTTCAATACACAATTACATATTACTCCTGTTCCCTTAAAAAAGGATTTTTATGAAACAAGATGAGACCTTAAAAAAAGTATAAAAGGTTGTAAACATTTTGTACGCTTTTTTTTAATTAAACCTTTTATATGTTATGAATAAGCTTGAAATCACTTGTAATTTTAACCATGCATCATTCAATCGCAAACATACATTAAAACACAGACTTTGATATCATAGTTTCCCCAACTTATCATTAAATGTTTTAGGAGTCAAGAAATAAAACTTTAATCCTAACCATATAAATTAAAGGCAAAATGTTTCATCAGTGAGAAAAAAACCTCACAAAAAAGTCTGCTGTGATAATGACTCTTGAATCCGCTTAATCAAGCATTCCATCATCTCCAAACATGATTTAAAGGCGTTCAGAATGTTCAAATTAAATGTTTGCATTTCTTAAAGTAGTTAACACATAGCTTTTGCTTTTCTTTTTTCAAAATAACAAAACTTAAGTGGACATTATTTCTATGTATAAAAACATTGATTTTGATAAATATTTTTAAATAATTTATTTGGTTATACTTTATATAAATTAAAAATGAACATTCTAAAATCTATTTTCATTGAGCTTTCATCTGAATGTAAAATGCTTGACTATGGTACAGCAAAACCTTTTTGATAAGATTTTCTACTTCAGCATTCTATTTTGTGAAGTTACAAAAAGACGTTATGATAGATATGTTAACCCTTTGAGCGCTGGAACCGGATTTTGAAGGCCTTTGCAAACAGTTTGGATCCAGATGAGACGCCACAGAACGTGGTGTCTCATCAGGATCCAAACTGTTTGCTATTCTGATAGTATTCTTTGAAAAAAATTCGAAGAAAATGCTAATTTTAAAAATTTAGCAGACAACATTTTAGCAGACGACAAATTTCCCAGCATGCAAAGGGTTAACTGGGATATGAGGAGCCTTTTTCTGACCATTCTTATGCTCCCCATAAATATATATATGGGGAGCATATAGTTGCCAGTTTGTCCTCCCTTATTATTAATAACTTCCTTCCGGCACACTTTTTTATTAGATTCTCATAGCGCCTTCACTATTTCACCGATCTCTTACATATTTTGCATGTAGGTACTTTGCATGAACCTCTACCTTTTGATGAGGTTTGAGGTCACTGGGGTCAAGGTCACCGAGGCTAATAATAGATTTTCTCAAGGTCACACTTTTTTCCACACAATTAACCCATATATCGACACAGCATCATTGGGGAGCATCCAACAGTTTAACTGATATCCTTGTTTGAAAAAGTACCTAGCCACCATTAGGAACTTAGCCCTTTGAGCGCTGGAACCGGATTTTGAAGGCCTTTGCAAACAGTTTGGATCCAGATGAGACGCCACAGAACGTGGCGTCTCATCAGGATCCAAACTGTTTGCTATTCTGATAGTGGTCTTAGAAAAAAATCGAAGAAAATGCTAATTTTAGAAATTCAGCAGACGACATTTTAACAGACGACAAATTTCCCAGCATGCAAAGGGTTAGTGTTAGAAACATTTGTCAAGCTTGGAAAACAAATACCATAATACACTGTAATTGTAGATTTAAAATGAATTTTGTCTCATCAGCAATGATTTAATCATTAGACTTTTAAGGAATAAAGTTAAGAAAATTATTTTAGTTTTAAAGTAATTTTCCTCAACTGTAATCAAAGTTGGATTTTTGTTCTTAGAATTGGGATTTTTTGTTCTCCATATTTTGCTGGGAAAGGGTAAGATATTCTGACCAGTGAAAATACAGTATAAAAAGACCTGTCACATAATAACCTTGTTTTTGCTTGTCTTGTTTGTATTAATGAATTACATTTAGCAGTACTTATATAAAGTCAGCATTTTGTACTTTCCAAATCATATTGGTGATATAGTGTCTTTAAAGCCAAACGCCCATTGAAGGAGTGTTTATTTTACCTTTCCTTGTATCATACTGTGGGCGTGCATATTGCATAAAGTGGAATGAGCTGTTATAAAAAAATTAAGGCCTCGCCAATGTTTATTTTGCAAATAGTTATGTAGGCACCAAAGCGAACAAAGTTTAGTTGGTCCATTTGGCGTTTAAAAGGGATATCAGTGAACTACGAATAAAAGGGGAGTGACGAACACAATTGTAATCTCGTCTTACGATGTGATTTGATTGATTTTCTAATCATAAACATTCTAGTGTAAGGACTTAAGCCTGTATGTGGTACATTTTGATGCTGATAGAACCTTAGAATTCAATCTAATAGCTAGTGGTTGTGGAGAGTGCGTATTTAAAGTTGGTTATTATTTGAGGCATGGTAAGCAGCTTTCAAAATTCATTGATGGGATTTTTTGTATCAGCTTTTATAGATTTATGGATTTTTTTATCAACTTTTATAGATTTATGCAGAACATTATTTATTATGATTTATTTACATGAATTTTAAGCAATAAAATTGGTTTCATTGTATCCAGTCACTGTCATTTTTGTAGTATCTGTTTTCTTAGATGCTATAAAAAATAAAAAAAAAAAAAAAAANTCATACATTTATTGAAATCATTGTGATGTCATATATTTATTGAAATCATTGTGATGTCATACATTTATTGAAATCATTGTGATTTTTTCCTGGAACATAATCAAAATTGGTAGGCCATAGATGCAATTTTGTTTTTAGTATCCTGTAGTGAGCAGTAAAGCGGATGACGTACATTTATTGAAATCATTTTTATTTGTTTTCTTGGAACAACTTCAAACTCCTATGGCCTTAAACATGAATCATGTTAATATTGTGATACCTTTTTAAGAATTATTCATTTTTTTTATTATTATTAACAGTACGGTATGCCTTGACGGGTAAATATTTTAAGAGATTGAAACTTTAAAATAATGTCTATATATGTTTTATATATTAAATACACAAGTTTAGAGTTTGATAGTCCAAGCAATTCACTTGATTGTTCTAAAAGGTAAGACATTTTACCATGGTTACGATATCCTTGTTTGCTGGCTGTCTTGCCATCAATAAATATGAAGTACCGAGAATCAGCATACTTATTATACCCCCCTTCGAAGAAGAGATATTGCTTTGCACATGTCGGTCGGTCGGTCCGTCCACCAGGTGGTTTCCGGATGATAACTCAAGAACGCTTACGCCTGGGATCATGAAACTTCATAGGGACATTGGTCATGACTGGCAGATGACCCCTATTGATTTTGAGGTCACTAGGTCAAAGGTCAAGGTCACAGGTCAAGGTCACAGTGACTGGAAATAGGAAAATGGTTTCCGGATGATAACTCAAGAACGCTTACGCCTGGGAACATGAAACTTCATAGGGACATCGGTCATGACTGGCAAAAGACCCCTATTGATTTTGAGGTCACTAGGTCAAAGGTCAAGGTCACAGTGACTGGAAGTAGGAAAATGGTTTCCGGATGATTACTCAAGAACGCTTACGCCTGGGATCATGAAACTTCATAGGGACATTGGTCATTACCTGCAGATGACCCCTATTGATTTTCAGGTCACTAGGTCAAAGGTCAACCACCACCACCACCACCACCGTTGTTCACAGTGACAAAAAACGTATTCACACAATGGCTGCCACTACAACTTATAGCCCATTATAGGGGGCATGCATGTTTTACAAACAGCCCTTGTTTATAAAATCGTATCAAATTGTGTAGTTTAATCAATATATGGTGACAGCTGTTGCTAAGGCTGTTGAATCATGTGGCACACATTATAAGGCTATCCCATGTAAAGAAATAACTGTGAAATCACTGAAATACGGTGGCAATTGCCTGTATTTTATGGCATATGATTGAGTACGAATCATCTATAACCATGTGTTATATTTATGGACTTTTCTGATGTGTATATCGAGTGGCAGTGGTATTGTGCCTTGCATGTAAGACAAATAGAGGAAGATTTAATTCAGTTAGTTTAAATATGCGAAAGTTTCACTATATAATGATGAGTTTATATCTTATTTCGTTTTTTTTTTAAAGAGGAATTTGTCATTTACATGTTGGAAAATTGGTAAGAGAATTGTGAAAAACATTTGATATCAAAAATTGTTCGTACAAAGTGGAAATCATCAGGTGTTGAACTAAATATGAAACAGTTCCAACCGTGAGTTTGATTGTGGGAAATTCATTTGAGCCTCACTCTGTGCAAAGGGGGTATTAACCCTTTGAGCGCTGGAACCGGATTTTGAAAGCCTTTGCAAACAGTTTGGATCCAGATGAGACGCCACAAAACGTGGCGTCTCATCAGGATCCAAACTGTTTGCTATTCTGATAGTGGTCTTAGAAAAAAAAATTGAAGAAAATGCTAATTTTAGAAATTCAGCAGACGACATTTTAGCAGACGACAAATTTCCCAGCATGCAAAGGGTTAATGCATGTGTGTAAAGTTTCGTCCCAGATTAGACTGTGCGGACTGCACTTTCTGCTGTTATTGTATTTTTTCATTTAAAAGAACTTCAAGACTCTTCTTGAAGAAAATTCAGTTAATGGGGCAAAGTGTCGTCCCTGGTTAGCCTGTGCAGACTTTCTCTTGACATTAATGCTCTACTTGAAAGACTTAAAAGAGGAACTTTATAGGGGAAGAGGAGAGACTTCAAGTAAGAATAAACACCATGAATTCTTGTAAGGACTCTTTATTATTCTGCAAGTATTATGCAACAAAATATCTTCCTTTAATCCTTCTCCAGAAAGTTTCAATTTCAATTTTCAGGACTCGAGTTCTTCCTCCGGCGAGGACGATGACAACAACGAGAGCATCATAGAGCGGGAAATACGTCTGCAGCGGGAACGCGAACTTGAACTGGAATTGCGCCATCAGAAACACAACGCAAGACAAGTGCAGGTAAGAAATAAAATGCTATCAGCGTCCTGAAAATGGTTAAATGGATGATGGCAACAATTCTGTTGTCATTTTGTAGTTAAAAAATGTCAGATTTTTATTAGTTTTGCCAAACACCAAAAATTGTGCTTAAATGTGCCTGCTTGTGTGCTAATTTAACTCAACAATGATGTGTGTATTTCGAATGGAACAATAAAATTTATATTTTATATGACTCTGATTCATTTGTGATTGTCCATTCCAAAATATTAAAATTTAAGTGACTTATTCACGTTGAAACACTAACATTCTATTTTCTGTCTGATTTAGAAAAACATCCAAATTATATGTTTGTTGAAATAGATGTAAATTCTTGACTAACTAAATGTGCTGAAAATAATGATAGAGTAAGTTAATTTTTTTTTAGTTTTTTAGTGCAATCAGAAATGTGAGATTAAGTACATTTGAAATACCATGATGTTTTGTGCAGTATAACAAAAACAAATTTAATTGAAAATGTGCACACTGCAGGGTTATATTTGTTATGTAAGTGGTACAGCCTGTTTGAAAGCTGTCTTGGTTGGGAAGTTTTGCAATGCATGAACATTAAGGAAATAATTTGACATGTCCTTGACAGTTGATAGGCTTGATTTCTGTGTATTGACGTCTGCAGTTATTTGAAATGTTTTGTTGATTGGTGAGTATAGAGTCAATTTGGATAAACATATTGAAATCTAGCAACAGTGGTAAAGTCTATTAAGTTTTTATTTATTTATAAGCTGAACTGTCAAAATTTCTTGTTTTGTATATTAATTGCATTTGTTTACAAAAAGTAAAAGTTATTGATATAATTATGAAATGAAATGCTGATACTTACTTTTCAGATATTTCTATTTAAAATCCATAGAAAGCAGAGAACATGGACTAACCCAAAGCTTGTTAGGATATATTTTTTTTAATTCAAAATGTAATAAAGAGAACACCTGGTTTGTTAAAAGTTTATTTTGTGTAAGAAGAACCATACAAAGATTCTTATTTAACCAAATGTCAGGTAGTTCTATAAACCTTTTAATTTTCATGAGGTAAATGTGTTGGTTTGTTTACCGAAAAGTTGGGCCCAAAGTTAGAATTTCCCATGTTGAAGCTTTGTGACTACAGTCACAGTGTAATTTTATTATATTTTGCAGACAAAATAATACAATAATAATGTATCACCACACATAGAACATAAGAAATAGTTCACTTATATTGCGATTGAAATAATCAATTGGTCCATGATATGTGTCACTACACATAGAACGCAAGAAATAGTTCACCTATATTCCGATTGCAAAATCAATTGGCCATGTTGTCCAGAGCATAAACAGACAAATACAAATATCACAGAATTTGCAAGATAAATGCTTTATGGACAAGTTGCAAAAATCTTTTCTTTTTTTTTAAACTGGACAAACAAGCTTATTTGAGATGTATCTACTTAAAATACTTATTATAACTGCTATGAATGTTTGGGTTGATTCTAGGATGAGAAGAAAGACGTTGTAGAGGAGACAGTTGAGATCAGCTATCTCGAGCCTGCGCACGTCGCCCCGACAACCATCAGAACACCCGACGAACAACTGAGTGAGACTGACGAAGCAATGACAGACGTACCTCAGTCTCGAATGAGAATCTCGTACGAAGAGGCGATTTCTTCGGGCGCCCACGAGGGCGAAAGTCTCATAGCGCGAGAGTTGCGAGAGGCTCGTGAACGTGAAGAGGATCTTAATAAACAGCGCGAGCGTGTGGCGACTGGCGCCACACAGGGGCCGAAAAGTGCTGATATGTCACCACGACCTCGAGAAATGGAGAACAAGTCTGAAAATCAGAAACCGTCATACTCAAAGGACGTTTCACCGTTTAAAAATGGCCGCAGCCAGTCTACGGATTCATTGTCCTCTGGAAATAGCTCTGAGAAACCTCAGCCCGTAACACCGAGGATTACTAGCTTCTCCAGTGGGGGTAAGATCGGAGGTTTGAATTATTCAGTGCCAGAAAAGCCAAAAGACGCGAAACGTCAGGAGACTCCTATTGAAAGAGAGATCAGGCTCGCAAGGGAGAGGGAGAGTGAATACAGAGTATCAAAAGGGCTTCCCCCGTTAGAGGATGTGAAAAAGGATGATTATGAACTTGATGATGATGAAAAGGATATGATCGTCGTGAGATCCTCAAATCAGTCGGCCCGAGCGGCTGGCAAGGACAATATACAGAGGTTTGCATCCACCAGACTACAGAAAGAGATCGACAAGCAGACGGCGATGGAGAAACAGTATCTGAACGAAGGAAAGATCAAATCTACGTCAGAGGAACACGTTGGACTAGTGAAATATTCTGAAATAGCTCAAGATTTTTCAACAACGCCAAAACGAAATTTCAGTATTAACAAAAAAGGAGGATCTGGTAACGAGCCAGTTACGGAACACAACGGCACAACACCAGACCACAAGTCGTCTCCGAAAAATTCTACCCCTGATCAAAATGTGCCAAAGTACAATCGCAGCACGTCATCGGGAGGAGTGACATTCAGCTATCGGGAGTCGCGACACAAGGCGGAGTCAAAAATAGAAAAGGAGCTGCGAGAAATGCGAGAGAGGGAGGAGGAACTGAGGTTTGTTAAACAAATAAAATAATATTTTATAATATAAGAAAAGAATACCAAAGCAGAGGCTTTTTTATGGTTTAAGAGAAGGTGGATATCTCGTTAAAGAAGGTAGGGGTTTTGGAGTCAGAGCAATATTGCAAGTGTCGGTACCGCCATAGTAAAAAAAAATCCCAGTTCATGGTTTTTTTACAGAACCCCAGCCCAAGACATACATGTAAATGTTAAACAAATTTGTGGGGAATACCATAGCACAACATTTGTTTTAGTTTTATGGATAATTATTAGTTCACATAATTTTTAAATGCAAAGAAAAATAACAACTGATTTTTATGAAAAACAATCATCTTTACAGAAAATTTGTTTCCACATGAAAAATTAAATTTGAAAAAAACAAAAAAACATGTAAGTGTATATAACAGAAGAAATTTGTTAAATGGGTTTGAGATGCAATATTTAAAAGATGGATGTGGAAATATACAATTGGTAAACAGATCTTAAATTGAAAACTAAAATTCAAAGCAGTCTGTACTTTGAGTCATTGTGATAACGACTAACTGCCTTGTCACTGGAGGCTGTTATCAGGCGTTGTTTGAATGGCTGCTTTTGTCTGGTTAGAAAGACAGTGAGATAACATTTAACCTCTGCATTCACAGCATAGACAATGCAGTCTGGCTTTTTCAGAAACCAAAAAATGTTGTGCAGGTGTGGAAAGCATTTCTAAAAATGTCCGCGTTTGGTGCAAGAAGAATGAAATATTATCCCCCAAAAATAAAGTTTTACTTCAATGATTGTTGGTACACATTTGTATCTGTCATTCCAGCAGATTCGGCCCAAAGAACAGTAAAAAGAAAAACGGCCATGGCAACACGTATTTGATATTTGCAAGAGAAAATATTACCTGAGTGATGGAAATAATCAGCAGGCAAATGTATATCAAGCAATATTAATATGCTTGGTATAAAGTTTTAATATGTAGTCATGGGCAAATTATGTGTGACTGCCGTTGTGAGCCCTGGACTACATTTTTATAGTTACTAAAGGGAGATAATTCATCTGTTTTCAGAAGTCAGAGAGCAGTCGGCGGAGTGGTCTCCCCTAGCAGTCCTCGCAGCCCAGCAACAAGCGTAGTCGATAAGCGGTCAGCGTTCGAGCAGACATCATAATTATAGCAGCCACATCTGACCTTGTTACCATGGCAACTTTGTCTACTGAAAATGCAGTCTCTTGCACGCCGGTTACATTCCACTTACCTCTGTAGCTAGCTCTGATAGCAGTTCATCTTCTTCAAGTGGCTATGTCACATTTAAAAGCCATGCAAAATACATTCCAAATTAAAGCCAATTTTCCCCCCTTATTTATGAAATATTTAAAAGATATTATCCTCCCACCATTAATGATAACTTAAAACCCATTTAATCTTATTTTAAGTGCTTATTGTGATACAAGTCAACTTCAGCATGCCTTAAATACATTTTTTTTTGTTAGTTGATATAAGATTCTTGTCTTTGAGCCCATATCAGAAGTGTATACGGAGAGACCCAAGAAATACAAGTTTTGCAAGAAGATTGCTGAAAACAATGACTGTGTTCAAACATTGCCTCTTGTCTCCCCATCAATGAGTTGTCTTTTGCACCTATCAGTATCTTCCTACAGGATGGATTTGGTTTACAAAATTTAAATTGACCTCAAATAATGAAATATCTCAACGAGACCTTGGTCAGCAGCCCTTTTCTCCCTGTAGGAAAATACTGCTTGGTGCATTTGCAGAAACAAATGTGCCTTTTGTTATTCTTTTGTTTTTGTATTATCAATATGTAAGCCTGTTTATCTAGATATGCTTGTTTTTTAACGTTTGTTACTTTCGTTATAAACAGATATTAATTTCTGTTGTGTAATTTTCTAAGCCAGGAACAGATTTTATTTAAGACATGAAAAGCTGTTTTTGATTTATAACTGTCTGTTTTACTGGAACACTTATTTGTACATGTCATTCTGTTGTTTCATGGACAATTTGAGTCGTGTTCTGAGAAAACTGGGCATAACGCTTGTGCGTAAAGTGTCGTCCCAGATTAGCATGTGCAGTTCGCACAGGCTAATCAGGGACGACAATTTTCGCTTTTATGACATTTTTTGTTTAAATGAAGTCTCTTCTTAGAAAAAATTCCAATTAAGGTGAAAAGTGTCGTACCGGATTAGCCTGTACGGACTGCACAGGCTAATCTGGGACGACACTTTACGCACATGCATTATGCCCAGTTTTCTCAGAATGCGACACATATAGTATGTGTTAATCTGTGTTGCATAGTTGATAACACTTCGTAGTTACTCGTTTATGTATATACCTGTTTTCTAGCTAGACATAAGAAATTGTAGTAAAATAATGCAATGACATTAAGTGTGTTGAAAATTGTATTTTTATATCAGACTTTTACATCCCCTTGTCTTATTTATGAATTATTTTATTATTTGTATTATAACAATTTTTATCAAAATAATTATTATATAATAATTTCACAATGGTTTCCTAGTGGTAAGCAGGTTGTTTAAGTGCGTCCATGAATAAACAACATTGCTATTTTCGAAGTTGAATGTGAAATTGATGGTTAGTCTTTGAAATAATAATATTCTCAAACTTTGATTGTTTTAAAAGAATGTAGTCCTAAGGCATATTTGTTTAACAAGTTTATTAATACATGTACATTATTCAAGTCTGTGTTGTTTTGACTCTGAGTCAGTTAGAGATAATTCATCAAACATCAGGACAAATTAATAAAACTGGCAAAGACTGGGTCTTTGTCTAATATAAGCTGGGTGTAAAAAAAAAGAAAAGAAATTCACTGATATTTTAATGCAAAGAAACCGATTTTTTTACATATTAAAAAAAAAGAAAACATTCTCTTTAATATCTTATTAAAACTTGTATACTCTCTTTTGGCAGCATTTTATTGATGCGTCAAAACTTTGATAACGCTGGGTTTAAAACATTCACGCCAGTGTTTTTTGCACTTATATTAGAAATTAAAATCATATGGAAGATTAAAGATCTGAGATATGTACAGTTCTTAATTATTCACACTATAGGAATATTTTATTTTGTGTTTCACACAAATTATTTTCCCAGTTGTTTTATTTTAAACTCACAAATGTGAAATTTCAATAAATTTTCATTAGTTACTGTATGAGTACAAATTACTGGTTATAAAATTAATGTGATAACAAAAATACATAGATTTTCTGTGGAATTCGCAAAGGGCTGTATCATGGAAACGGATTTTATACAATTTAACATTTTCAATACCTGTTGTGCATTTGTGAAACTTCATGTGATTATACAGGAACAAGTGTGTAAAGGTGTATATGCATTCCGTCTTAAATATGCATTAATAAAGTCGTCCTTTCCTTTGGAAATTTCATTTAAACTTCGTCAGTGCATGGTGTCATACGGTACTCGAAGATTTTATTGGGGGGAAAAAATGGGTCAGTTTTTTCGGTTGTGAATCGTGACCATAATATTTTGTTACGTAATGTTTTTACAAAAACGTGCCTTTCTGAAACTTTCATCCCACTGAAATCTTGTGCATAAAGTTAGCTGAGTTTACAGTTGGTTTGCCAGTGCTTTTCATGTAGATGATTATGATATTATTAGGTATACATTAATTATTATTAACAGGTGCTTGAAATATTGTATGACTTAGCTGAAGAGAAAGCAGTATATCTGAACGAAGTACCGGTAACTGCTTTATTTGTAATATATGTGCGGTTGCAAAACATTTTCAAAATGTGTTTACGTTATTATTTGTTTAATATCTTGTTCTTGTGCCTTTCATTACGCAAAACTAATGTAATTCTTCATATCAGACCGTTAACCCCTATGAAATTATGTTTTCAGGACCAAGGTGCCTTAAATATGTTTTTTTTGGACCTACGTTGTTAAATGTTCATTACATGTTATGGGAATTTCTGTTACCATTTAATGACGATTTTTGGTGTTTTGGATTCCAAAAATGTTGGCATGTTCTACATGTGTCCTTCATAGTGAAGACCAGGATTTTTGGTCCTATTGTCATTATGAAGAAGAAAAAAGAAAAAAAAAAGCCTTTAACATAGGAAATGCTGGTTTGCTGTTAAATGAACAGCATTGTGTGTTATGCTTTTATTATAACTATAACATTGGCTTGTTATTTCATACTTTGTTGTGTTTCCATAAACATGTGATTTTTATATACCGCTAATGTTGAACTGTGAACATGTGTAGAACACTTCTATAATTATGCAATATATAATCAGATTTGTTTGAATGTAAATATAATTATTAACATTGTATAGATCTTTGTATGTTGCATTACATAAAGAACATGTTATATATAAATAAAGTATACAGAAAATGTAATTATCTAGGTTTGGCTTTATCAAATGTGTTTTATGATTTCAACAGTCGGTATATGTATAGAATAACGTAGTCATTCATTTGCAAAAAAAATTTGATGTGATGGATATAGAGGATACAATTAAAAATGGCTAATTAAAATATATACACCATATTTAATGTTTATATAGTATTAAATTAAGACAAATATAAATGATATTATGAATTTCAGTGCCTTTTTAAACCCTTGTCCCATATAGGAGGCATATATATATATAATGCACACGAATATTTACTAAAATATACACAGTTACTATTTGCTTTATATCAGCAAAATAATGGGATGACTATTTGCTTTATATCAGCGATTGTTTTTACTATTTTCTTTAAATCAGTAAAATAAGTGTGACTATTTGCTTTAGATCATTAAATTAATTGTGACTAATTGCCATTTGCAAAATAAGTGTGACTATATACTTTAAATCAGTAAAATAAGTGACTATTTACTTTAAATCAGCAAAATAAGTGTGACTATTTACTTTAATTCAGCAAAATAAGTGTGACTATTTACTTTAAATCAGCAAAATAAGGGAGAATATTTGTTTCATATAAAAAAAAGAGTGACTATTTGCTTTAAATCAGCAAATTAAAGGTTATTTTTGTCATAAATGCAAAGAGCCACACAAGTGTAACTATTGGCCATATGTATAGGTGACTATTTTATAACAGCGAAAAAAAGATGTAAATATACGGAGCGGGATCATAAAAAATCTCAGCATAACATGAAGTGTGGTCATAAAAAATTGAGGCTTCTTGTTCAAATAGAAATTAAAACTTCCCAGCAGGAGAATCATTCATTTGAGCCTTGCTCTGTGAAAAGGGGGCTTAATGCATGTGCCTAAAGGTTCATCCCAGATTAGCCTGTGCAGTTCGCACAGGCTAACCAGGGACGGCACTTTCCGCCTTAATTGTATTTTTCGTTGAAAGGAAACTGTTCTTGAAGAATTTCCAGTTTAGGCAGAAAGTGCCGTCCCTGATTTGCCTTTGGGGACTGCACATGCTAATCTGGGACGACATTTTCGGCACATGAAGTAAACCCCCCTTTTCACAGAGCGATGCTCTGTTGGAAAGCATGAGGTCCTATATTTATTGAAATGACAAACAGAGAGACTTTCAAGACTGTCAAATCTGTAGAAGTTAACCCTTTGAGTGCTGCACCGGATTTTAAAGGTCTTTGCAAACAGTTTGGATCCTGATGAGACGCCACAGAATGTGGCGTCTCATCAGGATCCAAACTGTTTGTTATTCTGATAGTATTCTTTGAAAAAAAATTCCTAGCATGCAAAGGTTTAATTACCAGATTGCGACATAATAATCTGGTACTACTAGACCATTGAATCATTAAAACAGCACATGTTCAAAAATTTGCGACTGAAACATGCATTTTCCAAATAATCGTTTAAAAGTAATACAATGTTTAACACATTAATATGTAAAGCAGTTTTTTGTCATGAGTGTTTGAATTTAATGGATAGTTCATTTTGGAATCCATGACAACATGTTTGACATGGTGTTAATATGTTACCAATTCCCATGTTACAATAAAAATGGTTGAAATTTATATACCAGTGAGGAGTTGTTCTGTTTTTAAATTTTATTCATGAATTGAGCAATATCAAATAAACATGGAAAAGAACAAACAGTAAGAAGAACAACAACTACCAATATGTACATGATAAACATGTGGAACATTTTTCAAATATCTTCATCAATCAGCTGTCAAAAGAAAAAATGCATTTAATAAACTATGAACAGCGATTTTGTAAAACAACAATTTATCTACGCCAAATAATCTACTGCTACAACAAATTATGTTTGAAATATTTATATAACTTTGGCAGAAATAATGGTAATTGTGTGTAACTACACAATATATAGTGAACTATTATTGGTTTAGTTGTAAGTGTAACTACAAACTATATAGGGCGCTATTTTTGGTTTAGTTGTAAGTGTAACTACAAACTATATAGGGCGCTATTATTGGTTTAGTTGTAAGTGTAACTACAAACTATATAGGGCGCTATTATTGGTTTAGTTGTAAGTGTAACTACAAACTATATAGGGCGCTATTATTGGTTTAGTTGTAAGTGTAACTACAAACTATATAGGGCGCTATTATTGGTTTAGTTGTAAGTGTAACTACAAACTATATAGGGCGCTATTATTGGTTTAGTTGTAAGTGTAACTACAAACTATATAGGGCGCTATTTTTGGTTTAGTTGTAAGTGTAACTACAAACTATATAGGGCGCTATTTTTGGTTTAGTTGTAAGTGTAACTACAAACTATATAGGGCGCTATTATTGGTTTAGTTGTAAGTGTAACTACAAACTATATAGGGCGCTATTATTGGTTTAGTTGTAAGTGTAACTACAAACTATATAGGGCGCTATTTTTGGTTTAGTTGTAAGTGTAACTACAAACTATATAGGGCGCTATTTTTGGTTTAGTTGTAAGTGTAACTACAAACTATATAGGGCGCTATTATTGGTTTAGTTGTAAGCTTATCATGTGCAGCCACAGTGTAGATAATAACTAGAAACGTGTCACAGACACAGATGCCCTCACAGTACATTTTTGACACATACAAAATGCACTATATATTCTGCGGTACACTAAAAGATAAAGGGACATAATTCAGCCAAAACTGGTCACATTTAATATTTCTTTCTTTTGATCATCTGCACATTAAGGGCATTCAACTATGAACGTTTGAGCGAGATTCAACAAATATTAACCCTTTGAGCGCTGGAACCGGATTTTGAAGGCCTTTGCAAACAGTTTGGATCCAGATGAGACGCCACAGAACGTGGCGTCTCATCAGGATCCAAACTGTTTGCTATTCTGATAGTGGTCTTAGAAAAAAAATCAAAGAAAATGCTAATTTTAGAAATTTAGAAGACAACATTTTAGCAGACGACAAATTTCCCAGCATGCAAAGGGTTAAACATGCACACTTTTGTGATATAAATTCTATAGTGGAAAACGAGCAACTATAAAAACAAGAAACGTTTCCCCCAAAACTCTTATGAGCCCAAATTTCTTTCTTTAAGATCATCTACACATCAAGGTCATACAACTGTATAAGTTCGAGGGAGATCCACCCAGCTCTGAATGAGGAGTTCACAACCCAAGCTTCGGCACGTACTTTTGTGTGTATGTACGTACAGACGGACGGACAAGTGCAACGCTGAATGCCTCCCACTCCATTGGACCATAGAAAGTCTGATGTAGGTGAAAACACTAAAATATTTTAAACACATAGATCAATATTTTGGAATGCATAAACAGTATTAAAAGAACTATGATGCAAACATGTGTTTGTCATAAAGGTGTAGATAGTTTCTATTCCATCTGATTGTAATCATATATATATACACATGGCACGTGACAATCGTGCATGTTTTTCTGTCAAATCATATGCTATACTTAGTATTTGATTTAAAAATGTATACTAACGGTTTCCAAGCATATCTTGTTGAGAAACCCCACAGGTATACAATGTCAACTCTGTTTTTGAAACATGCTAGTGAAAACAAGAAAAGAACAACTGGAAGTTTTAATATTTCTCGTGATGTGTAACAAAAATCTGTGTAATTATATTTCTCTTAAAAATCATTTACTCATTACTCCGAACGCTTGTCAAAACTCTGAATAAATATTAGATACAAAAGTGTTCCCATAGTTTTCCAGATGATCGTAACAAATTCTCAGAAACGAGCCAAATATTATTTCCTTTTACACACTCTGAACACTGCCGATATAGAAACTTCAAATATTCTAATGACGTCATTAGCACCTAGTCATGTGACATGGTCACGTTCTGGTAACGCCAGCAGACTGGAGCTTCATCACGTGGTTGTAGATTTTCAGGGCGGGGCCTAACCTGAGTGACAGACCCTGAAGAACGTCCGACCTCTTGAGCAACAACAGCGATTGGCCGTCAATTTCCTGTAGTAAAATATACACAGTCAAAGGGAGGCAACTGCTTTTTTCCTTGTCAAACTGGAGAGCAAAATCACCGGTCAAACGAAACGAGAATACGCGAATATTAGGTTTGGATCAGGGTTTTAAAGAACTCGGATTATATTTGTAATGACCACAGCTCGCTACTTCAATTGGGTTCGATTCATCCGTATTTCGTTTATGTAATGGTTATCACTTAAACAATCAGGACAATAAACACAGAATCATCACTACATTGTTAAAACGACCACTTATATATATATTTTATGAGAATCAACCTTTGCGCTGGTCAAAGCGCTTGCAAACGTCCTAAAAAAGATACTGACTCTGCAAGATCAACGCGAATACCGGTACACAACAATAAGATAAAACAGTACATCGGATGAAAAAAATGATTATAAATACGTGACCGTAAACTGCGTTATTCATTTACGATTTCTACGGTAAAGATCTGTAAATTTAGATGCAGATTTTGACAACCTGGTCCCTGAATGCATGTGCCTGGTCGCCGAAACCTTTATCGGCGAAGAAGGTGGCGACTTCCTCGGTGCTCCAGGAAGCGGCGTCCGGATACTGTTCCTCGATCTCCACCGTCCCTCTGGTGTACCGGAAGTGAAGAAAACTAAAATATTTTTTGAACTGCTGACACAAAGTGCCGGTTCATGCTGATTAATTTGAATAATCGTTTTCGGTCTTGGTTAAAATTGAGGACAGCGATTTAAAAGCTATGGCAACGGAATCTGATTGTATCATAATATAGCAACGAGATTTAATTTTTTACACGAACATATGTATTTGGTAGTAATGTATTATAATAACAATATATCATTTGCTTGATACATTTACGCATTTAATTGCAAGGTGTTAACGGAACTGCCGTTATCGCTCTGTAATAATATGACGCAATGTTCAGAAGATACGTAATCACTACTGACGTCACACGAATCACCTTCAGTCAGTTACTCTTTTAATTGTAACATCACGGCATTTACACATGACATAAGCACGAGAATATGGCGTAACAGTTTAAAAACGACTGCATCCCCGTAAGGTAACAATAACACTTAAAACAACAAAGCGGACCAATGAAATGCCTTAAGACACTATAACATGTAACTTTACAACAATTCTGACAATATTGACAGTTTTCGCCACTTAAAACGACAAGGGTGTTCAACTTTTTATACGTTGAAGTAACGTCTACTCTATCGCGTGAGCATACAGGCGTACGTCATCACGTGAAAAAATGTCGACAAACCTCTCGCTCCCGTTCCGTACACTGGCGACCGATTCTGAAAAGAAAAATTGGCAAAACTGTTAACTGTCTGGTTGAATGCATTCACAAAAACGCTTGGGTTTAATATACATTATATATTACAGGTTTGCACCGTGCGTACGGTCGAGTCTATGACGTTAGACACTTACCGGCGTCCGTTCGTACGGTCGAGTCTATGACGTTAGACACCGTCTCCTCGACGTTGTCGACGTCAACACCGTCCAGTACGCAGCCGTTACACACCCACTTGCCTGAAATTCAAACGAGAAGTAATAATGCAACGGCTGTTGGTTCAGCGTTTGTTTGTTTTGTGTCTTCCGTCGTATAACACCGGATATTTTTTAACATAAGACCGTTCACTTTGCCTACTCGAACTTTTTCTGGGCTTGAAAGCAAAGCGGAACTATATTGCACCTAGTTCGCATTCTATTCCAGTAATTGATAACTGCCCAGCTTTATTATGAGGCGATACTGCAATAATAATCGTAGGTTGAAGGTCACGTGGGGGTTGGGGTGATGCTGCGAGAATGGTTTCATGATACCGCAGGTCGGTTCTGAAAATATTTGCTGAACTTGTTTCCCAGTTAAACATTTCGACCATATATAGATAGTTTCCTGTTAAAAAGATACAGTTTCGTTTTCCCAGTCAACGGTATCAAGCCAGTTTCGGTTAACAAGGTTCAGTTTACGGATTCACTTCCATTTCCCGGGTCTAGTGGCGATTTCCCGGTCGTCATGTGGACAGAAACATAATCCACATACAGCACATATACCGTTCTCGAATTCTTTAATAGTACCAGCGGATCTCCGACTGACCGAGAACACTATCTCCCCGTTGCAAGGTATACATATATATATCATGTTCGGCTACTAAATATTTACTAACTAGGTATTTGAGGTGTTTCCGCTATAGGTGCTACTGTAACATCGTCTAATGAACGTTGACGAAGTAAGTTATCTCGTTTACATAATTAGAGAATCAAATATCGGTCATGTAATGCTGTACCTTTGTCTGTTGGCGGAAAAAAATGGTAGATTTGTTCAAAAGGACACTCAAACTAACTGATTTTTCAGATATTCGGATCAAGGTACATTATAAACTGCTCAACAATATGTTGTTATTTTTGATAATTACAAATGTATTCGATAGTAAAATTGTTTAAGTAAATACAACAAAACAATCTCAATATGTTTTTAAATGTTACAAAGCATTTGAAACAATGTTGTAAACAGTCCGTGCGTGTTTAGATACTTTGTTCAGTCAACATAATTAAAGCGCCACAATATTCCACAATGCCGCATTACGTCATGACGGATTACACCGCTGTCATTTGCGGTCTCTACTGCCACCTACCCAGCGGTTTCTCCACTACTTCCGGTTCGTGGCACTGCATGTGGTAGCCCTTGTCGCATGCGTCGCAGAACAACATACAGTCCTGTCAACATAGAATTCTCGTAACATTTTCAACACGTGCACACAAGTCGGTAACGCCATGCTACATGATATCGTTTCAAATACATATAAAATAGTTGCATGTTCTTTGCTTTTTATAAAATGATACAGTGTTGCCATAACCATTTTCGGCAGCCAGAGTGAAAATGAAAATTATTTTATTACACATTGTCCTCCGCACCAGTATGACCTTCGCTCTGGTAAAACGGGGCTTAATGCATATGCGTGAAGTACGACACTTTCCGTTTAAACTGGATTTTCGTTACGAAGTTGCTTCCGTTAAACTCAATTATATACACGGATGTGCTACGTGTATGTTTTTGTTATACGTAGCGTAACCATGATACCGTAAGTCGTCTTTCCAACGACTTAATAACTCGTGGGAACGAGATGTTAAGTCGGTGGATCGGCTTCATATTATGGAACGACATAGCTAACTAGGGGTTACATCCATATTAAATTGAGTCGCGAGCCGAGAAAAGAGGGTTTAATGCATATGCGTACAGTGTCGTCTCAGATTAGCCTGTGTAGTCCGCACTGCGACGATACTTTGCGCACATGCATTAAATTCCACTTCTCACAGAGCGAGGCTCAAGTAAATGGTGTCAAACAGGTAATGTGCATGTCAAAAGCCATTAACCTACATTTTGTCGATAGTTTTATTGAACTTGTATTTGGCGAGGAAGACTTATAACTTATTATCAATCACATTTTACGTAAAATGTTTTTCTTTTATGTTGAACGTGGTTTTAGTATGAGTTAATGATGTACGCAATTATTTTTATTGTTTTTAAACGGCGTGTCACAAACAATGGTGGTTAATTTAAGCTGGTTTTATTGAGCTTATTTAAGCAGTCAGTGTAGATATTCTTACATCAGTCGATGTATCTAGCCATGCTCTTAAATAATTGAGTCTCGCTCTGTGAATAGGGGGTTTAATGCATGTGCGTAAAGTGTCGTCCCAGATAAGCCTATGCAATCAAAGCGGAAAGTGTCGTCCCAGATTAGCCTGTGCACAGGTTTATCAGGTACGTGACTTTCCGCATAGACTTGATTTATGATAAGAAGAGACTTTATTCAAACAAAAGATACCATTAAAGCGGAACTGTCGTCCCTTATTAGACTGTGCGGACTGTACAGGCTAATCTGGGATGAAAATTGAATGTCATGCATTAAACCCCGTTTTCCCAAAGCGAGGCTCACATGCATTCCAACATATCCACATACAACGTTATTTTGATATGGCAAACCAGGAATGATCACTGTCACAAAACTGTATGTGGATTACGTAACAGAAGAATTCTAAGGAGAAGGACCTTAAAATGTTTGATCAAACATGAAACTCGAAAATATGCCATCCTTAATGGGTTTCTAAAAAATCATATCATGTATTTTGATGCAAATACATAAAATAGGACCTTAAGCACGCAATGTTATAAAATGCAAATTGATGTTAAAAATGTGAATTACGTTCGGTCGGATATTGTTGAAACTTAAAGCTTTTGCATAACTGCTCCATATTTTGAACATGTAGTGAAAAGCTTTGTACATCGTTGTTCTTGTGGGAATCTATTCGCGCTTTATATTGAAAAGCTTAATACCGGTAATTGAATTACGGTACATTCAATAACGTTACTTAGTTTCAGAGGAACAGCAACATAATTATCTCGACCAACCCACGTCTTAATCTCAATTTTATTAAGTCATTACTTGCTCTGACGTACTATATTACTTATACCGTCACTTCCAATTACAAGCAGTGCATTTTTTAATCATACCTTAATCAGATGAGTAACACGTACACCGTACTTTCGAACCAAGAATTTCATTAACGAACATTGTGTTCTTCTTTGTGTTGTTTTAATATTTCTTGCCCGGGTGTCAACAAGGTAGAATTGTGCCATGGAAATATTGAAAAATGTATTTGGGATAATCATTAAAAAAAATCAGACTCACCATTTAGGATCGCTTGTATTTACATTATGCTTACAGTGCACTAACAGGATATTCGTTATTATTTTCCATATCCTTAAAAAAAACAAGCATAAAATATAAAAGCTCAAAAGCGTGCCATACATCAAATATACTGATACCAAAATATTGTTCTAATTATACAATTAATACAAAATCATTCCACAGGTGTAATGCGTTACGGCACGTTTGAGACAGTAGTGCATCCGTCGAAAGTTGCATGTGCCTGACACTAGGTCCAGTGTTAAGTTGGACGGTAACCAGACCACATGGTGCATATTAGTTGTGTTTTGGCTAGGTATTTGCATCAACAACAATCAGAAAATCTGTTCGTACGTCACTCACCGCCTCGCCGGCGTCGTCACAGATGCAGCACATCTTGCAGTCGATACACTGCCAGGCGGTGTTGCGCGCCCGGGCCGCTAGTTCCGGTGAGTAGTTCATGCATGACGGGTGCGCTGAAGAGTGATTAACTACGTCGTTAAAGCGGTAACTTTTATAACACATGCACATTTATCATTTTATGCTGCATGCGAGGACTTTCCGGTACACAATTATTAAATGTTGTGTGTATGCTTATACTGGTAGATGCGGAATGCCGTACTCATGTAAGCTTACAAGCATCCAACGGATGGGTACCCTACATCAAGGTGTGTCTTGCCCCGTTGGAGACAGCACTTTACATTACCGTGGGGCTTCTGTTCACAAAGCACTGCACGTTTGGTTGCTAGCTACGACCAAACTCAAATGCGCCCAGTGGGGAACGTACCCAGGTCGCTTAGGTCAGAATCGCCAGTGTGAGTGTACGAACTGTGGTCGAAGTGTTCGAACTCACCACCTACACTAGCCGGCCAGTCGGGTGCTCATCGCGTCACTCTAACTGAAGGGCTGTCAGTTTCATGACGACAGTCTTTGGGGCTGCGCGGTTAACAGCAATATCTCATGGGGGTACGGTGTCGACTACGTCGGGGAACGGTATGACGTTACACCGAAAATCCTCAAAACCCGAGAAAACGTTCTTGAAAAGAGGAAAACCTCTCGAAAACTAAAAAACTCAGAGTCGAGACCTACTTGCACGAGGGATGGTCCAGAATTAACATGACATTGACTTTCTAACAAATTAATATCATGTTTTATCTATTTGAATCAAACCTCTATTTTATATACTTTTCACTTGTATGAAAGCATTCTAAATATGTTTTCGCATGAACTTTACAAGCTTATGAGCGCACACTCGGCAAATGGGCTAAAAGGGCAATATTTCAGTAGGCATTTGCGAGCCATTTTCAACTATTTTTATAATGGAACGTCAAATGCATTTATTCGAATAATAGCCAATTTTGACGTCATTCCACTGTTATACATTTGGGAAAACAAGTTTAAACCAAAGGCAATGATAAACTGAAATATCTAAAAATGACGACGTCAGAATGCGCAAAAAGTATACTTCGTAATAAAATTAAGTCAAGATCTCTTGAAAAAGAAACCGACAACAAGGAACACATTTTATATGCTGGTGTCTAATAATATTTATGTGTAAGCAGAATGTGTTTGACTGGTGCAAAAGCTATAAGCCGAAATCGGCATGGATTTGTCATGGTCAAATGACCTTCGCGTCTTATTGAGTCGCGTTCTGAGAAAACTGGGCATAATGCATGTGCGTAAAGTGTCGTCCCAGATTAGCCTGTGCAGTTCGCACAACCTAATCAGGGACGACACTTTCCGCCTTAATTGGATTTTTGCTAAGAAGAGACTTCATTTAAACGAAAAATGTCATAAAAACGAAAAGAGTCATCCCTGATTAGCCTGTGCGGATTGCACAGGCTTATCTGGGACGACACTTTACGCACATGCATTTTGCCCAGTTTTCTCAGAACACGACTCAATTAGAAACCATGTTGGTTCCGATAAGTGCCTGAGCAGCGGATACACGGATTCCATATGATCATTCAACGATCAGCGACATGTTTTGATAAATCATGAAAAAGCATTTAATGACGTTCACGGTCCAGTTGGCATCGTTTGAGTTATACAAGATATTTACTGCACCACGAAGTTTCGTACGAGATAGTGAACTTGTAAACTGCCCTTATATATTTGTCTACTACTTTTTATTGCGAAAAATCAGTTTTGTTTGTGCATAATAACATTTATTGTATTTATGTATCATCTCTCGTATTTCAGATAAAGATATTCTCATTTTAATGGCAAGAGTTAAAACCCGAGAACCGTGCACTAATGTCCATACTTACAGGGGCGTAGCTAGCATTGTTTGAGCTGAAGGCCCGGATATGATACATAAAAATGGGGGGTCTGGGGGTTCTCCCCCTGAACATTTTTAAATCCTATAACGCCTGTGGTGAGATTTAAAGCATGTCTAGACAAAAGAACCCAGAGAACTAAATTTTAAAACAATATGGAACAGAGAAACATTTAAAAGTGCAACACTCCACTTATTCACAAGTCAAACCATGCGAATTCTTTCCAGTAATACTGTCTGCATGTCTATAACGGCACCGTAACGTGTTGAGTGTAAAACTTACTTATAGTCGATCTATAACACTAATTGTTCTAACAAGTGCATCAATTACATAAAGTCAATATTTCTGCACTTAACCGAGGCAAATGTGTTGATGATTTCATCGATCGAAACATCCGTTTCTCGGTGAATGTGTAGGAGTCCTAAATCAGACAGCCTTTCACCAGACATGGTGCTTCATCATATTTTACTCGAAGGCATGTTTTACTCTTAAGACTGTTGTTCTGGTTTGATATGTCCTTTGAACACGACCAGAATACATTGTCTGAAGATAATGTCAATATGAAATGCAGATTTCTAACACCTCACCCCCTCAGGGTCAACATTTTAATGCGTTTTCCGAAGTTGAAGCATTTTTATTTTTTTCATGTTTCAAACAAATTTGTAGGTTTGGGCCTGCTGTGCCTAATAGCAGCTACGTCCCTGACTTAATTTGAAGTCGTGTGTTTTCTTTGGATTTCGAATGCATATTTGGTAAAGAAAGTTTCAGTTGGATTTAGTATATTTTCGAATGATTCCATTGGTGTTTGCCTAGCACGTGTTTCTAAGTTTTATTTTGCAGGTTTCCGTTTATTTCTACGGCGCTGTTTTTTGCGGGTGTTCGGTGTTAAAGCTATCAAATAAAGATAATTTTTTAGGACCAATTCGTTTGCGAATCAGTCGCATATCAAATAAATCTAGACTTAAACAATACCTTACCCTTCGCGTTACAGTCTTTACAGAAAAGCAGCTCCTCGAAATTCCCGTTCTTGTTGCATTCGGATGAGTTCTGGCAGAAGTCGCATAGATGAGGAGGCATGACCGGCACGGGCGCTGTTTCCGATTCCGTCGATGCCACCGACGATGAATTTGCCGCCTTCGAACCACTACCGGCCCAGCTGAAACTGCGTGCTACGTTCGGAAACTGAAAGATATATTTTATTTACATCTCTTTTGTTTAGTTTTTTTTTGTAAACCGATAGGTCGCAGTGGTATATATTGAATAGATGTTCTCGTTTTTTAAACCTATTTATTTAAGATTGATTGCATCAAAGTACCACAATGTATTATTCATAAGACACTATGGATTCCGTTTCCTGGGTAATATTAGTATATTTGGTGTCTATGAAGGAGATCTAGAGAACGCTCCCCGAGTGGCGTTCGAGCCCGGGACTTCCCGATCGCTAGAAGGTCACCATATGTGTCGTGTTCTGAGAAAACTGGGCAAAATGCATGTGCGTAAAGTGTCGTCCCAGATAAGCCTGTGCAGTCCGCACAGGCTAATCAGGGACGACACTTTCCGCCCAAACAGGATTTTCGCTAAGAAGAGACATCATTTAAACGAAAAATTCCATAAAAGCGGAAATTGTCGTCCCTGATTAGCCTGTGCGGACTGCACAGGCTAATCTGGGATGACACTTTACGCACAAGCATTATGCCCATTTTTCTCAGAACACGACACATATCTACAACGTCCCGTGACTACGCGTATTCCTCTTTGCCATCGGAAGGTGGTGAGTTCGAACACTACCGTCGCGGCGTGTTCACGTGATCCAGTTTAGAAGACAATGTAGCTAGCTAGTTTCTGTCCAAAAACGGAGTCGAACGTGTAAACGCGAGTGGTTTTCAAATTCCGACGAAATCAATCTTTAATAAATAGGTTTTTACTCAATTTCGAGGGGTTTTATTCGCTTGAAAGTTTCAAGGCTTTCACGCAACCAGGTTTAGAAATAATGGCTACCAACGATCGGGAAGAAGTATCACCATAGCCAAAGCAATAGACTATGTTAATTTCTATATTTTACTTCCTGGTGTATATTGGACGCTGTATACATTTACGCTTTCGATTTATGCAATCGACTTATGTTTATTGTTAAATACTTTGGACGGAACATACATTTGACATACCCTAATCGGAATCCCATTTACATATGCACATGTATGCGTATTAATTTAAACTAGTTTTATTCGGACAAATTTAACGGTTTTCAACATATCTAATTGTATCGCATTAATATAACAATAATACAATAATGTAGCGCTGTGTATTGTTTCGAAATTTCATTTCTTTATGTAAACTGACATTAAAGGCTTTTAAATCGCATCGAAAATATACTTTGCGCTTAGGTGGGCGTCCGCGTTTCGAAACAACGGGCAGCGGCTTTTTCGGGACGCTCTTGTTTTCGGTGATTTCCGGCGACCTCGAATCTTCCTCGCTCGAGTCGACTTCGTAACCGCGCGGCAGGAAGTTCCCATTTTTAAGCATCACCAGGTTCCCGGCGTCCACTTCCCGTTGAAGGATCCAGTGGATCGGGTACACGCGGGCGTCTCCTTTAGCTGTCAGCCATGCCTCAATGTCGGTCGAGTTCACACCTTCACTTTCCGACCATTCTTCGTCCTCATTGTTTTCGTTGAGGTCATTCCGCTCATCGAAGCTGCTACCTCTACTTTCGGTTTCATGGTCATCGTGATTTTGGTTCCGCCGTTTCGCGTTCAATAACGCACGTACCGCTTCACTGATTCGTAAACTCGCTGATGTAGAATTCAGCACATTCGATACGTATGTTCGGTTCTTCGCTCTCGAAGCGTTCCTATAGCTGGTTCCGCGTTTATACACGACCTTAATCACAGTTCCATCGTCCACTAGTCGCTCCAGATAGTTCTCCGCTTCTTTGCGAGGAAGCCCGTACTTTCGTTGTACAAAATGACAAATCCGCTCCAGATCTGGGCGAGCTTTTCTGTGACGTAGCTGATCTATTATTGATAAGATCCACGAACGAGCGCTATCGTCATCGATATCAGCCGCAGTCGACATTTTTCGTCGGAAATGTAATAATACAATTCGCGCTGTAAGTCCCTAAACCACACAAAATCCTGTTTTCTTTCACTTCCTATAAACCGCGTTTTTGTATAAACAATCACCACTGGTTTCTTTAATCCGCGCATGTGAATGACGCACCGCAATGCATTATGGGGTAAGAGTTCGCATAGTTGCCCTGTGCTAAGCGCTGAAGTGTGTCACGCAATAACAATTTCGATTAAGTTGCGCTCCGTTCTCCCCTGATGTTTTCCTTTCTTAAACACAAAGAAAACACATCCAAACGTTGAAAGAATATTACACAAGCTCCGTTTTATGTTTGTGTGCGCCTAAATCAATCCAATAACGCGTATAACTCATGTTTTTCGTTAAGAGAACCGATATAAATATGCAGCTATCGGTCGCGCGTTCACGAGTGTATCTGACTGTTTCTGCATAAAGCGGCGCGTGTTTACACGCGTTCAATACAACCAACTGATACGGGGGCGCTGTACATAAGACTTTAAACGGTCGACGTGTTCGTAAGTCTATAGTTAACCTACAAGTGTCTATGTATGTGAGGTAAATGACAAGGTANATATAAAGATTTTAAATTTTTCCACCAGAGCGAGACATCTTAGCCCAATGTCATTATATGGACACACTCAATTGAATCAATAAATAAAGTTAGGTACACAATATTATATTTATTAATAATAAGTCATTTTGGTGGACATGTTGGTCCTACAACCACGCGGATTAGGAATTTACCAGATCGCGTCACCCACGTTGTTTTCTTAAAGTCAATTTAAAACAATGCATTTAGACCTCGCTCAAGAAAAGGACGTTTAATGCATGCGCGTAAAGTGTCGTCCCAGACTAGCATGTGCAGTCCGCACATCATAGTCAAAGACTCCGCTTTTATGTTATTTTTCGTTTTAAAAAAATCTCTTCTTAGCAAAAATCTAGTTTGGGCGGAAAATATCGTCCCTGATAAGCCTGTGTGGACTGCATGGGCTAATCTGGGACGATGCATTACGCCCATGCATGACACCCCATTTCACAGAACGAGGCTCATTTATTTATGTGAATGCGCATCGAGATTCAAATATCTGCTTTGCTTTCTATGCGTGTCATATGCAAGCGCGCGTGGACTGTTGATGATGGCTCACTTGTTTCGAATATGGTTAAATCCATCGTTTTGTCTAATAGACAATTTTCAAATTTACTCCCGGTACTCATTCAACCAAAAGCGGATTCCCACACCATCAACCTTGTGCCCCAAAACTGGTAAATACTTTTAGCATAATTATTCGATAATTTGCCAAGTTTGCTAAAAGAAACTTGAACACTGGGTTCGAAATAGACACTTATTAGCGGAAATAAAAATTAAAATAACAAAGATGTTTATGTATTTTTTATTTTTTTTTACACATGAACGTTCATTGTGCCGGAAGTTTTGTTAAGTTAAAATATTATTATCCGATGCGGCTTAAATGTATCCTTTGTCTTCTGTCGCTCAACTTGTGGAATTATTTTTTACAGGCATAAACCGTCATAAAGTACCCGATCATCTTTTTATTACACGCCCCGCGTTTTTACAAAAACACACACAGATAATCATAATTTCGTATGTAAAAATATATCGTTTGATATCCGTCTATCGACCAATAAAGTAAAAATGTATTCAGCGAAGATTGAACAAGTGTCCTCATCCGTTGAAGCGAAAATTAAATGCAACTACTAACCAAAAATAACAACCTAACTGATTCCGAATATGGCACTTAGCGTTAATCTTTAAGGGGTGGTAACCACTACGAGGCTCTTTACGTAATTTTGATAATTTTCACAAGTTGTCTCCCGTTGTCCGATGATTTTTTTTTTTAAATCAGTCTATTTGATCAATAGTTTCTTTATTTGAAGCAAGACGCAAGTAGTTTCACACCATCGAGAAGTTTATGAGTTTCATGTAGCATATAAACAGAACAGACGATCCGTATTACGCGAAGTTTATAGGAAGTATGAAGCATGATTTATTTTTTTAATTGGGACGCGCTCTGAGAAAAGGGTGTTAAATGCATGTGCGTAAAGTGTCGTCCCAGACTAGCTTGTGCCGTCCGCACAGGCTTATCAGTAAAAACGCTTTCCGCTTGTATTCTATTTTATTCTTTGATTAAAGAAAGTCTCTTCTAAGCAAACATCCTGTTTAGGCGGAAAGGGTCGTCCATTATTAGCCTGTGCGGACTGCACAGGCGAATCTTAGACGACACTTTACGCACATGCATTAAACCCCTTTTCACAGAGCGAGGATCAATAATATAATTAACACAATAAAAAATACACGCATTTTGCACTTCCTGTTATGAGGCCAGAACCAAGAATGGCAATCTGGAGAAAAAACGAGAGCCATTTAAGCTGTAAAAACAATTCTTTGGATGGTGTTCTATTTGGCTTTTGTAGAATGACTTTCGCTGCGCGTTTTTGTAAAACATTCACTTTTGTTAAATTGGTTTTATTAGCGCTGCCCCAGATCGTACAACAGTAATCGAAAGTGGTAAGAATATATGAATTATGAAATAATTTCTTCATATCAAAAGTGAGATAATTTGATATCTTTTTTAGCAGAGTTATTTTACTGCTTATTTTAGAGCATGTTTTATCAATGTGTACTTTCCATTGCAGATGTTTGTCGATATAAAGTCCTAAAATTTTATGGCTAGTGACATTTTCAATAGCGTTATTATCTATTTTCAGATTAAGGTTGATATTTTTAATTTTTTGTTTCGAGCCAATAAGCATGCATTTTGATTTATTAGGGTTTATCATCATGTTATTGAGGGTGCACCATTTTTGTATGGAATAAATATCATTTTGTAAGTTAGTCTGAATTTCTGAAGGATTGGCCCCAGTAGCATATAGTGTCGTGTCATCAGCATACAAGTCTATGTCTGATTGATTAAGTAATAATCCAATATCATTTATATAAATTAGAAACAAGAGAGGACCCAAAATAGAACCTTGAGGAACACCACTCTTAATAGTTAGAGGGGTAGAAAAACTAGTCCCTAGTGTAACGCATTGTTGTCTTTAACTTAGATAAGAATGAAAAAGGGACAAGGTACCATCCGAAAAGTGATGAAGTTTTAGTTTGTATAACAGAATTTCATAATCTACTAAATCAAAAGCTTTTTCGTATCAATAAAAACAGAACCAATACAATTACCATTATCTACATCTTTTAGCCACTCATCAATTCGTCGAATCAGTGCTGTTTGGCAAGAATGATTTTCTCTAAATCCTGACTGATGTTTATTTAACACATTTGTTTTCCGAAAGAATTCTTTTAATTCATTTGAAAGCTATTCATTGGAGAGCTGAACTTTGCCATGAGAAAAATCAATATTACGTACTGCCTCTTAAACTTAACCACGTCCGTCCGCATTGAATTCATTTGTTGTTCGAAATATTTAAAATGTCGTCTGCATTGCTTTGGTGTTTTTTTTCTTGCAGGGGCTAATGTGGCAGGTACAGTAAACCGGACAAATTATAACCGTCCCGCACAGAAAATTATTGGAAAAAAAAGATCAATTAATTCGATCTTTTGTCAAATAAGCACAATAAAGGTTGTTAGGCGTTCGAAAACAATATCGAAAAGTCTTTGATATGGCTGTCCGGTCAGCGCAGTGGTTGGTTCATGCCGTCCTTACATAGAATCAGTCTCCGTTCTTGACAGCATGTGAGTTTAGTTGGTGGTCATCATATCTTACAGTTGGGATTTCCTCCGGGTACTCCGGTTGCCCCCATAGCACAAGCCAACACCAAAATTGTATATATTTCAGTAAAAACTAAATAGCTGGAAATTGCAGCTAAAATATATAATTTGTCCAAACTTTGATCATTTCTGTAATTAAATTAGGTTGGAATGGTGGAACACAATCCTGGGTCCTCAAATAATGCAGCTCATGAACGGACGGACTTCATAAACAAAGAAACACACGCAAAGTCTTGTATTAATATCGTTCTTGTTATCATACGTTTAACAGCGTTTCAAATACGCCTGAATGAAAATGAACTATACAATAACGCAAATCAATTGCGTTCAATTTCACTCGCTCAGATCGCCCGTAATCTGACGGATGGCTTTTTATAAGATGACATTAATAACGCTTGTGTGCGTGTGTAATACTTCCGTTAATGTTCGGTCAGAAAGAGTTTTTTAAGTGCGTACAGACTTCTCAATTTGGACATGACTTCTTTTTNTGCATACATATATATATATATATATATATATATATATATATATATATATATATATGTATACTGAGTGCGTACATATATAAATACATGTGATTTTTAATCTCTCATGGATTTGAGAAACGCAAAGTAATAATATTATAATATTATATCTCTTCGTCAGCAGTTCGGAGTTATTTCTCTTTGCTTAATTTCTGTTTTCCAATAAATAGATAAATATTGTCTGTTTTGTCCTTGTTTGAAGATCAGGATCTCTCTTTTGTGTCAAAACAATATTTCGCGGGAATTCGGTACTGAAAGTGACATCACTTGTTGTGTTTTTGTTGGCTTTTATAATCATTTAAACTATTCCTCACACTGACACCACTTGATTATAAAATCTGTTCTTAAAATCATGTAAACTACTCCCAACTAACCACACATGTTTACCATGAGGAGACGACGAGTCGCGTTTAAGACCAGAGTACCTAGGTCAATTTCAAGGTCAACCTTTTAGGTCAAAGGTCGTGTCGAAAGTGTAACTTTATCATCAAACAATTTTTTGAATAATTTGCCATACATGTTCGCCTTTTGGAAACGGCAGATCGTGTGCTCGATCTTAGGTTATTTCACACTTAGAGACCAAATGCCAAGTTTTAAGCAGCATACAATTTGACCGCAACATCACCATGTAATTGTAAAAAAAACTTTCCACAAAGTGCGCAGGCTCAAAGGGGATATTAATTTACCAACTAATCTCTAAATTGAGCATAATACAGAAATTTCGTTATTCATCTTTCAATTTAAAACAAATTTACCGTGAAATTTCGACATGTGGAGATGGCGTTTTGAATGCAAGTCCCTGGCACCTTTCGCAAAGGTCGAGGTCACACTTATTGGCCAAAGGTTAAAACTGAGTATGGTGCAGCTTGTTAAACAATAACACGCATTCTCGATATTTTGCCGATATGGTTCCAGAAATAGTTATAAAACGAAGATAAATAATGAAATGACATGCGTTGTTTGGCCCTTGCAACCGCATTAACCACAACCCGGTGGAAATATTCGAACACGTTCCACATATTGCCTTCCTTTAATATGTTACTTTTATTGGAAGTTATACATAGAACAAAAACGAAATAGCCAGAAAAAATGGTGTATGCAATTCAATTTTATTGTACAGCACCCATTTTATGCAACAAATATTTACAAAGCAATAAAACGGTATCAAAACATGATGATCATGACGTTTTTTGAAGACATCAATGAAGCATACAACTCAGTACCAATTTATTAAGAAGCATTGATTTACACACATCGATTTAATGAATACTTAGAGGACATGTTCGTGAATTTCTCAACACAACAACATCTCATGCAAACATATTCAATGTAAAAATTAAAATACATGCATTCTTATTGAAAGAAATAGCCTTTTAATACAGAAGACAATGCAAACATTTTTTTGTATCGTACTTGTGTTGTTTTGACTCTGAAGTGACTGGCTTTTGTAACAGCACTGTTCTTACAGTATATACTGTAATTGGAAAAGGTACAACATACCGGTAGTTCTAGTTTTTCGTGAAGAGCAACAAAAAGGGGTTTAAACCAATGTAAACAGCACGGAAAACATCAAAATGAAAACACGATAATCCACGAAGAAATTCACGGATTACTCAGATCCAATGTATCTGTGTGGACTTTGAAATGTATCACCTATATAAGGATGCCATTCATTTCAAATGAAACACAAAACATCAATTCATATGACGTCAACTTTGAAAGTAGCATGACACCTTTATTCGGATGACGTTTAATTCGGATGGAGCAGTACACTTAATTTCGGACGACGTTTATTTCGGATGGAGTAAGTAGACTTCCTCTACAAAGGAGCTGATACCCCAGGATTCCTGCCACTTCGTGAAGGCGTCTCTGGTCTCTAACTTCTCGATCTTGCAGAAAGTTTCTGAAATAAAACAGCGCAAGTTTTAAAACTATTTTTCAATTAAAAACAATAGCATTTGATTACTGGTTTGATTGGATTGGTATGGAATAAACCACACTTCGTTAACTGCACTATTTTAAATGCAAAAGCATTTGTTTACTGGCAAGTGACTTTGTCTGAAATAAACAATCAAAGTTACATATTTTTTGGTGATCCTATACAAAGTTAACTCTCCCACTTTCTGAGCAAGCTTAACTGATCTACAGCTACTGGACCTGATGTTTGAAATTATGTTGAAAAAAAAATCAACCCAAATTATTATTATTACTTTTATTATTATTATCATTATTATTATGTAAGGCGTACGCACCAAAAGCTTGTTTGACATCGTTCTCGTCACAGTTGAACGGGGGACCTGTGCACAAATGTAAGACGCAATGAAATGAAATATATAATATACTTAAGAAACAGAAAACCCCGCTGAGGGAAAATAGGGACCATCCAGGCAGCTCCAAATTGTATAAGGACCGAGCCGAAGCCTGGGGTCCATATTCAATTTGGGGTTTCCTGGATGGTCAATATTATGATATTCATTGAGCCCGAAGTGGGGTTTACTATTTCTTCAATTGTATCAACAATGGAATAATCAACTATTTTTACGGAATTATCATACATTTGACAAAAAATGTATAACTCTCGTAGTTTTATATTTAAATATGTTTTATATAACAGTTAGATTTTTAGAATAATTTAGATACCCGGTAATTATTCGTGGCATTTTTTTTTATAAAATCGCCAGTGTCAGCATCATAAAATGTATTAATACAAAATCGCCATTCCATAATATGTTGACGGCCCTAACTACGTCGGTGCTCGTCTGTATATAAAAACGTTTATCAGTAAGAGTTGCTTGGTATAATAGCACTGTTAACCCTTTGAGCGCTGGAACCGGATTTTGAAGGCCTTTGCAAACAGTTTGGATCCAGATGAGACGCCACAGAACTGTTTGCTATTCTGATAGTATACTTTGAAAAAAAATCGAAGAAAATGCTAATTTTAGAAATCTAGCAGACAACATTTTAGCAGACGACAAATTTCCCAGCATGCAAAGGGTTAAAATGGACGATTCCAGTCTGAATCAGTTCAATACGTACCACCGAACTTGGCGTTGTCGAGTAGAAAACAGTCGAGCAGGTAGCGGCAATCGTTCTTCATGATCGCCCGGAGACTCAGGGCATACCTGTGACCATGGAAACAACATAAATAAGTCATATGAGTGTTATAAGAGAAATTATTGCTTGGTGCGTGTTCCGAATCCTATTTTATAATGACACTAAAGAAAACTCTAAAACAGGGTTGTTAAAAATAAACCCTTAATTGTATTATAATCTTAATTCATTATCATAATACTTGATATTTAACCTTCTTTGTTATAACATGTGTACATAAAACGATTTGTAAACACCCTAAGCACCATTGAATCATCGAATAATTGCAAACGAACAGGTGTACTTCTATGGTCTTGTTTTATTCCATGACATGTACTACCAATATACCGATAATACGGGAGGTAACGCAATGATGATTTTATCCACCCTTTGCTGGTACCGTATCACACACACTGACCTTGACCTTTCTTTTACGGGAAGTGCCACGAAGCCGCCTCTGTCCCATATGCAGGAGACCTTCTCCTTCATTACTCTGAAGATAAAAAGCAGGATAAAATAGCAGGGTTTTTGACCCTAAAAAAACAATTGAGCCGCGCTCTGAGAAAAGGGGGCTTAATTCTTGTGCGTAAAATGTCGTTCCAGATTAGCCTGTTCATTACGCACATGCAAATCAGAAGAGGCTTCCTTTTTAACGAAAACTTCCCTAGCGCGGAGAGTGTTGTCCCTGATTGGCCTGTGCGGACCGAGAGCGCACCTCCAGTATTGTATTACAAAATGAACATGCACTTATAACGGGGTTACTTGTTGTGTGTTATGAACATGCACTTATAACTGGGGGTTACTTGTTGTGTACAAAATGAACATGCACTTATAATTGGGGGTTACTTGTTGTGTACAAAATGAACATGCACTTATAACTGGGTTACTTGTTGTGTGTTATGAATATAAAATGGTCCTGAATAGGAACTAAATGACACCGGATGAAGAAAATGTTTTAGGGTGTACTGAATGAATCGGAAATTACATTTTTTTCAACTTTATGTCCGTGATAATAAAGAGTTGCAACACAGTTCTATACACTTTAATGACATTCGTTTTATTGAGCCTCTTATAAAGAGGGAAATATTCGTCACTCATTTATCGAGTCATAATCATTCCATGCTAAAAAATGCATTCACGGCGAAATTGATTTCTGTCTGGAAAAGGCACATCGTGACAATAAATGTGTACATTTTCACACTTTCATTTGTTACCTGTTTATGTTAAAAATGATTTGATACTGGATTTGATGTCAGGGAAAAAATCGGGATGACACTATTTGTATACATGTACATATTTAAAATCGTGATACATTTGAATCGGAGAAGCGGCGTCAACACCTGTCAACCGGCGTAAACGTTTAATGCGACATGGTGTGCGCTTTGGATGAATTATTAATGAATTCCGAAATCTAATACTTGAAAGCCAAGCTGATATCGTTAATATTGTACTTAAATATAATAAGTTTATACAGCCTAATTGTGTTTACGCGCGCTCCTCAATTGAAAGCTTAACAGTACACGCACGAAACTATTGCCGGCATCTCGTATGTGTGTGTTTTGTTTTTAATTAACTTGTGTATTTTTGTTATGGAATTTGTTAATGCTTGTCCCATTTTTACACTGAACCCATGAAATGATTATGTCGCAAACGTTTTTACGTACATCGATATCTGGAAGCCGTCGCAATGTTACTTAATTACCCATGATGTGAACTGTCTTAATTAACTGTCACACCAAAAGTCACGTTCCACAGAAAAACCGACAGAAGACAAAACTATGCAAGTCATGGTTTAAAGGTGGGATGTCAAAACTGAACATTCATATTGCGAACAATGCCCACAGACAGATACGTTATGGTCATTTAGATCATAGCCGTTATTTGTGTCGCGTTCTGAAAAAACTGGGCAAAATGCATGTGCGTAAAGTATCATCCAAGATTAGCCTGTGCAGTCCGCACAGGCTAATCCGGGACGACACTTTCCGCATAAACTGGATTTTCGCTAAGAAGAGACATCATTTAAACGAAAAATTCCATAAAAGCGGAAATTGTCGTCCCTGATTAGCCTGTGCGGACTGCACAGGCTAATCTGGGATGACAATTTACGCACAAGCATTATGCCAAGTTTTCTCAGAACACGACACATATATGAATAGTGTTTCAATAGCTTTAAACACTTTTAAAGTGTCACCCTATTAAGGAAACTATCTGTTCAGATTGCCCTCCGTCAATTATTGGTACAAAAGAACGTATAGAGTATTTCAGGGTTATACATTTTTTAATGATTGTCCCATTTTTATTTTGAACCCATGCACTGATAATGTCGCAAACTTTTTTACGTAGATCGATATCTGGAAGTCGTCGCAATGTTACTTAATTACCCTTGATGTGAACTGTCTTAATTAACTGTCACGCGAAAAGTAATTTGCAAATCGTGAACTGTATTTAAAAAGGTGCGTCGCTTTACTGGGCCACATTCTTACCACATTGAAATTTGCAAAGTCATGTCTGACTGTTTCGCAATCATGGAAAAAATACTAATGAATAAAACATACACACGCAAAACAAGAAACCAAGCATTCCTTTACAAAACAAGTCTTTTATTTGCAGATTTTGCATCTTTATAAGCTTTTGTTCCTCTTCAAATCTTGCGTTTCCTAAGCCTCAATTTAACAGGTTTACGCATGGTAACTAACATACGGGAGGTCATTGACATCGTCTCCTGGTTTGTTCACAGTCATGCTCGGTTGATCTTATCATATCACTAGTCATCGCTTTACTTTAAAGACACTATAACGCTAAAAAATCAACGCAGATTTCGTTATCTATTTTGTAAAATTAAGTTAACATTTAAATAATCAGTGAAATGGTACCGTGTTAGCGTCCAAGTGTCGTACGAATAGATATCGTTGCGGGAAATTAAAATGGAATTAAACATGCAAAACAAAATGAAAGAAAAAGAGCATTTTGTATCTACAAACAACCATGTTACCAGACCATATCAGGCGTTGAGATTTTGGCTATTGCTATAAGGAACACTGATTTTTTATTGGGTAACTTAATTTTACGAAATTGTACGAAATTTTCGTTGATTTTTGAATATCAATGGAGCTTTAAACGCGCGCTCGTGCGTTAGCCATACGTATGTGTTTTAAATAAGTGTTATCCTACTTCTTCTTTGGAATTCTTCAGCCTGTTCTGTTTAACGTTATAATTTTGAGACTGTCTGCGTACATGACTAAACGTTTTTGAACAATGTCTTTCAGAAACATGAACATTGGTTTACGAAATACTATTGAGAACATATGTCTGCGTACGTGGGTAGACGTTTCTTTACAATGTCTTAACCCCGTAACGTCTGAACGCGTGATATGATGTTTTTACGTATAACTTGCTACCGGTACTGTGAGATAGTGGGAGGTTCGAATGACCCCAGCCCCCTTCGAAACTTAAATTCTAATTTCTACCATATTTTCTAGAAATATATACATATATAAAAGATAAAATAATGGATATATCCCCTACTTCTGACGCATATATTTATCTGGCAACGAATCGGTGTCCAAGAATAGACAAACCAAACACGGATGTACAATTTACAAATACGAGCATGGTTAACCTTAAGAGTATATAATAGCGAATACCGTCTCATACATACGTCAATATATGATATTGTTTATTAGTTCAACCGGAATTTCCGAATGAATCAACACATCAAGCCAATAACGGAAGCTAGTACAATATTTAGTTGATAATGCAGTCAACTATTCACTCGGAGAACTTAGCTTTTATTGTTTGTAGGATATGCCTGGCAAATGCATTTGAGTCGCGCTCTGAGAAAAGGGGGTTTATTTCATGTGCGTGATGTGTCGTCCCAAATCAGCCCTAGCAGTCCGCACAGGCTAATCAGGGACGACACTTTCCGCCTGAACTGGATTTCTTGCTAAGAAAAGACTATCTTTAAACGAAAAATATAAAAAAAGCGGAAAGTGTCGTCCCTGATTCACCTGTGCGGACTGCACAGGCTTATCTGGGACGACACTTTACGCACATGCATTAAACCCCCTTTTCACAGAGCGCGGCTGATTCTTGTATTGTCTACAATGTTTGTCGGAATGTGGTTGGAAATTCATAGCAAACTGGCAATAAGACATTGTAATTATTTGTCATGAGTCCGTATGACCTATTTAAAGCCGAATAGAGTAAGAATCATTTGTAAACATGGCCTTTTAAGGAGCGATAATGTCTAGATAATGCGGAAGTTTATTTCAAAACATTTCTCAAATTCGAATTACGCATTACCAATGTTTCCATCACGTGTAATAACTGAATCACTTGCGTCACTCCGCGCGGTTGAATAAATAATGCCCCACGATTCACTAGTATAATATCAATAATAAAACAGGATGCGACAGAATTGCTTCGTAATTCACAGCACACCCATGTTGCCGAGTCGGAACCAAATGTACCATTCACTGCTCAGTGCACACCTTTATATACAAAATATCTTCTTTTAAGTATTTTGTATTCGTTAATTGTTTATACAAATCGGCGAACCCGGTACTTTGAGGCGGGGTCAGTACGTACCGAACCGCGACCGCTCCCGAATGTCTCACATCGTTTTATGTGGTCATTTGTGACGTCATGTAAAAGTGGCAACACTTAATCAGCTACGGGCGTTCAAAATTAATTTACATTTTGAAATGAAAACGGATATTTAAAATTGTTTTATTTTTAAAGATGAATATCTTTATTGCTTTGTACTAAGGCTTAACGCATTAACTGATATTTAATTGCATTTGTTTTTAAAATATCTTATTTTATGTACCGGAAAAGAATATAAACGCTGAAATTCACCGAACAGTTACAGAACATATATATATGTACATTCACCATTCGATCAAATGTCCTTAAAAATCTTATCGACAATTTCAAAAATTAGCACGATATATAATAAACACATAGTTATCTAAATACATATGATAGAATCAGTTTAATTAAGTATTCTAAGAAGATAGAAACACATTTGCAAAATACATATTGTATTTAAGTATAAAAAGCTCTACATGTTGCACAAATTAGTGGCGTTCAGCTTGAATAGCATTTGTACTAGAATAATTGTACTGCACAGAGACGCCGAGTCGGTTTATATTAAGACATACATAAGAATCTTGGCGTCGCACGTCCTACTTACTTTGGTAGATCGAAACAATCACACCTGTAGAGTTTGATAGGCGAACCGTCTGTTGCCTGCAAACACATTAAAAACTATTTATTTTATATACACCGTGTTTAAATCATGCACATAAGACAATACATTGCAATTAACTTTTCTAAAAATCAACAACACCATTTTAAACAATCGCAATGTTGTCAACTTAAACAATTCATAAATCACGCTAATCAATATTTATGGATATATATTATAATTGGCAGAAATACGGGATAATACATATATGTGGCGTGTTCTGAGAAAACTGGGCAAAATGCTTGTGCGTAAAGTGTCATCCCAGATTAGCCTGTGCAGTCCGCACAGGCTAATCAGGGACGAATTTTCCGCCTAAACTGCATTTTCGCTAATAAGAGACATCATTTAAACGAAAAATTCCATAAAAGCGGAAATTGTCGTCCCTGATTAGCCTGTGCGGACTGCACTCGATTTATCGTTGTTTATCGGCATATAAACGCCAGTCTATTGTCAGATAAGCACCAGTTTATTGGCAAAGACGCGCCAGTTTGTCGGCACATAGATGCCAGTTTGTCGGCACATAGATGCCAGTTTGTCGGCACAAACGAGTAGGTTTATTGGCTTAAAAACACTAGTTTATCGGCACATATCACAAGTTTATCGCCAAGTAAGCGTCAATTTAGCGGCAAATAAACGCCGGTTTATCTGTATCTGAACATGTTCCGTAATTTTTAGCATAAAAGCGTTACTTAATCGGCACTTGGATTGTCTCGACCAGGATCAAGCAAAAGTTAAATCAATATAAGTATTCTAACATCTATAACTGATATGTTTGTTACTGAAAGATTTTTTTTTTAATTTGCAGAGCGAATGGCGTAGGTTTCATTTTTGCATTTTACAATTTGAATCCAATAATACAACTATAATATTTTCGGTTAATTGTAACATCAGCATTCATCTTGTACGCATAATTGTGACGTATGACATACGGTATAGAGCGCCCCTTCCACGCCATCTAGCGGCTGAGAGGTGTACGGGATGTTGTTCTCCTCAAAGAACTGGCGGCACGCGCTGTCCACACATTCGTTCCCTACCACCTCGTGACCTTGATCCAGTAACCTGTTGGGGTTAAAAGGGTGATTTAGTTTATATTCATCTATGTGTGACGTCACTTATTTGTCGAGGAGAGACCCCTGTGGGATATTAGGATATGTGAGAATTAATGAAAATTTATTTGGTGTTGCATTTATCCCACCATTTATGTCGATTTTTTTTTTTAAATTAAATGACGAAAAAGAACTTAATACAAAATCAAGTCAAGTCACTTTAAAAACCTCAATAACCTCATCAAACTGCGTGTATGCGATGAATTAAAGTGGTTGAAATAAAGCTAAGCGGCATAATATGACGGGGTGTTGTTATGTCGCTTATCGGGTACGCATTGCTGTGAAAGACATGGACACAGGTCGAAGGTTGGGATTTCCCCGGTATATAAAAGATAAAGATGCTTTGTTCATGCTGTTGTAGTCATGGTGATTGGTATTTTGACCCTGCATGCCATATACGCCACCGTAAAGCTTTTTTAACGAGTGAACCCGTATTTATCGGGATTTGTCTTTCATCGCTCACAGAAGACTTATCAGCAGGGTAAAGGGGGGTTATTCGAGATACAGGAGACGTCACGTCCCACATTTGCACCTTTTGCATTGCATCCTGGGTTAACATCTCATGGGAAAAACAGGATAGTAGGCTTCAATTGATCGGGGATTGAACCTGCGACTTATGAGTTCTGATGCCAGTGTGGTACCACTCAACACAGGAACCGCTCATGAATATGACCAAGTATATACAGGTTACATTGAAGCAGGTAAGTGACATTTATACAAACACACTGAATGTCTTTGAAATAGCTTCATTGCCACATCTGTATGCATTAAGCTCTGCTGTTGAGTAGACAGACAGGAATCGATATGTTAATAGCAGAAATAGATAACATAATTGGGCTAAAATAAAGTATACCCGCGGGATCTAAAGTGTATTTACCGTTGTATATCATTTAATTCATATTAAATTCTGATTTTTATGTAATTAATGTGAATTGAGATTGCCATTGAATTGAATTATAATTGAAGACCCCAAATTCTCGTTCTGAATTTCGGACCACGGTTTTACCCCCTGTGCTAGCGACAGCGAAGAGGAAACACCGCCCATGGTATATATAATTATGAATATCACTTGCTTAGAGTTGAACGAAAATAAACAAGACAGATTCTATACAAATATTTGGCCGATTTAGGAGGGATTAGAAGTTAGACATACTATACGACGTATTTAACGAAAACCCTTTGAAATGTAGCGCGTCTCTGTACAATAGTTTATTTATTAGTGCATTAAAAGGCAGCGGCGTGTAGGACAACCGGGATTCTCTCACCATAAAGGGATTAAGTCAACTTGTCACCGCTAGCGCGAATCTTTAACGAACTTATCACAATAAACATTCAAATGCCGTAATGTTGTAGAGAGATGATAGTGCAAAATATTAACATGACTTTGCTAAATGTATTCGCAATACAACTGATGATTTTCACCTAATAAAACAAGCAATAAAACTCGATACAATGTAAATTATTGCCAGTATGCATACTTTCAGATGAACGCTCTCAGAAATTTGATATATGTGTGAAACTGTAGNACATTGTTCAGCTTATTGTTTTCTTACGTGCACTGGTCCATCTACATTAAAACAGCTTTCAAGACACATTGTATATTTATATAAAACATTTATATTGCATGTACAAATGCTTTCCAATCAGATTTGTACGTTTACGACATGACATAAACCAGATAAGATAGGTCCAACTCACGGAATTTCAAAGTTATTTCTTCAACCCTGCAACGTCGAACATCATGTAATGATTAATGAAGTTAATAGTTCACGATCATAAGGGGCATTAAAATAGGTATTTAGCCCCTGATGGCTTTTCAACTGCATACAACAAACACACTTGGTCAGGTTATTAAGGCGATAAGCATAATTTATGTGACGTTTTAAACAATAAGTCTGGGAAAAGAATGAACCAAAGCGACTTCTAAACGAGTAAAAACACGTTATTTCATCAAAAACACGGGCGTACGTACGGGTGCAATTTCGGCATGTGAAACTTGGTCTGGCCAAGGGACCAGCGATAGTCCCAGTCGTCCACCGACATGTTCGTGACGTCCTCATAGTCGCCGAATTGGTTCAACTTCCGGTTTGGGGCGCAGCCGCCGTCTGGAGGAAAACAAACGGAGTCTTATGTAAAGTAATGTATCGTTTTTACTATACAAGACGCAACCAAAGCATGCTGTACTGTACTTTACCGGACCATATTTTACTGAAACCTTATCATAAGGCCACTCCAAATTGATGTGTTGGTCGTCGGATTTGCCGCACCTATTTTTTCAAAATGGAAATATACATATATATATATATTTTTTTTTACCGCTCGCACTCATTTTTGTGTCCTTTTGTAACCATAGCGCATGTGTTTTTTTTTAATTTGTGAAAAAAACGCAATCTCGCAGAAACGATTTTGACGCTAAATACAAATGCCAAATATAGTGTTTCGTAACCTTTTTAGTCGATAACTGCAGACGCTCAAAAATTCGATCGAGACGACCAGAAAAAAATGGCTTCCTGCGTGAGCAACTCATGTTTCGCTGTCGTGACCGTTTACAAATTGCGGTGAATTTTTTTTTGCAACCAACCCTTATAAATATAAACACATCTGCTTCGTTCAGTGACTTATTTGAATGTGTTTGTTCACGTTCGAACATGCAACTATCAGCAGATACCGTTGAAGCATGTTCAATTTCAAACAACATCGGGAAACATGACGTTAGATTTGTTATGCAATTTCTTCATTAAATAGGCATATGGACGGTATTTCCCTATATGTAGGCAAATTTTTCCTATAACACATTTTTAAATGAACAAAAAATAAACATAAAATCATTAAAGGCTGGTTCAAAAAGTGGCACAGGGACAATGATTTATAAGTATTAAAATAGATGGTTGACGGAACATGTTTAACAGCTAGGTCCGTGTATTTCTGAAACATCAAATAAGTTCTTTGTAATGTATAAATATATTTCAGAAAAATACAATACCGTTCCAGCCATCGATATGCCCCTTTTAAAATAAGGTAGAGACAATGGATTATATGCATGACCTTTGTCCGACTCGACTGTCTGTCATTATTTGGAAGTATACAAAGGTGAAACTAGCTTTAGACTTGTGCTCTACATTTTTAAGTTTAAGTGCTGAAACCTAATTTTAGTGCATTTTTATTTGAAAAGTATGTAACTGATAGATATATTATTGCTTGTTTGTACATAGATTCTTTTCTTTGCATAAGAATTGATTTGAATGGAATGTAAAATATAGCTGTTAAACCTGTTTCTCTTGTTAATGCATTTTTTTTTATCGAAATGTGATTTTTTTTTTAATTTTTCGCTCTGCGCTCGCTCAAGAATTTTCCTGTTTTCATTTTTTGTTCGCTCGCCTCTTCAACTTTTTTGTTTTTAAATCCGTAGACCAACATATCAATTTTGAGTGGCCTAACGTTATTAAAAGCCTATACATTTAAGGTCGATTGCACTGAAGGGGGGAATAAAGGCCTAAGGCTTATTGCGACATTATCGCGCCCGTTTCCTGGGTAAAACCAGTCCTTAAAGACACCATACTCAATGCAAAACCGCGGCGATACCGTTCCATGACATATAGGACAAATCTCTCAAATCGCATTTATTTTTGATAAATTGAACCTAACATAAATGAAAAGTATGTTTCAAAATCAATGATACGAGCCTCGCTCTGTAAAAAGGGGGTTTAATGCATGTGTGTACAGAGTCGTCCCAGATTAACCTGTGCAGTCCACACAAGCTAATCAGGGACGACACTTTCCGTTTGTATTGTATTTTTCGTTTTAAGGAAGAGTCTTCTTGACGAAAATCCAGTTCAGGCGGAAAGTTTCGTCCCTGATTCGCCTGTGCGGACTGCACAGTATAATCTTGGACTACACTTTGCGCACATGCATTAAACCCCATTTTCACAGAGTGAGGATCTTATGTAATGTCATTGTCAGCATTGCTTGAAATCATATGCGTTTAAAATTTCGCCGAGTACAGGAGGCTTGCGATATTTCTCATAGAACAAATGCCAATATTAAATGCTTTGTAGGAAAGTATTTTTTATGTAAAACTAAGTCTGTGAAAACAGTGTTTCGTTCTCCTGTAGATAGGAAAAATAAGAGTATATTTTCCTGGCACCTATACGGTGGCAAAGATGTGACGTCACGTCTTGGGAACGAGTAACTATGTCATAAGCACGCGTCCATCTGTGCCACCGTACGTTTGTATGGTCGTCTAGTTCTTAGAATTTCTGTGAAATGTGTGTCAGCAGCCACATTGACATTGACATATGTGTCGCGTTCTTAGAAAACTGGTCATAATGCTTGTGCGTAAATTGTCATCATAGATTAGCCTGTGCAGTTCGCACAGGCTCATCAGTGACGACAATTTCCGCTTTTATGACATTTTTCGTTCAAATGGAGTCTGTTCTTAGCAAAAATCCAATTTAGGCGGAAAGTGTCGTCCCTTATTAGCCTGTGCGGACTGCACAGGCTAATCAGGGACGACGCTTTACGCACTTGCATTATGCCCAGTTTTCTCAGATCGCGACTCATGTAGGTGTAATTCAATCAGATTTTTCTGAGGTCCCCTCAAAAACCCCCAATATTGGTTATTCACATATTTCACATTAAAATATGTGAAAAAAAGGAAACGCTGTTCTTCACAGGTCTGTAAAAAAAATATTGTGAAACAATACTACCCTTCACTTTTAACAGTTTTTTTCATTGAATGATTATATCATCACTAATTTTCATGAGCATTAGAATAAGGTTTTGGGTAAGAAAGGCACTGTTTCTTAAGAAAAATACGTTGAGCTTATGGTACTTAAGGCATAAATAACCTGTTAAATTTGTTTAATAAAACAGACCTAATTACAATTGTTATATTCTAACTCCACAAGCCTATTTCTGTCCCATAGAAAACAACGGTTAATCAAAGTTTAATTAATACTCTAAGCTTGTCTCGTTTAAATTCATTATCTCGAAAACTTCGACGAAACATGTTCATTTGAAACACGAATTAATGCCAAAATAACCATTCATTCTATGTCCGACTTTTAAAACCTATAATTTCAAGTTCTATACCATTTACACAAATATTTCATAGTATTTGCAGAATGTTGACATTGAATATAAAATCTTTTGATGGCAATGCACAGGGGAGCTTTGCATACAGAGTAATTTTAGAAATTCAAACATTTAAAAGTGAAAAATCACAGATTTTAAGGCGGAGTAAACATTTCACGCTCATTAGCCTATGTGAAAAAAGACCTACGCTGGGTTGAGTAAAAAAAGACCTTCGCTGGGTTGAGGATTAAATCGAAATTATTTTTCAAAGTCATTGACGCGGAATATATTCATGACAGCGCATTTTTAAACTTGCACTGTCACTGTGATAAATACGTAGAATTCAGATTGACATTATAAATAGGTATTTAAGATATTGAATTTAATACTTCATCTTCTTTCTCCAAATGTCAGTGATATTGCATTTATATTATAGCTATTTTTAATGTTGACAATATCAGATCATGTTTCGGTTGAGTGGAGCGAGCGTCAATACGAAATTTTGTTATTATGTTTCGCTTTAAATGGCCATCTTCATCACTGATAGTATCAGTGTGTCGCAGTTTTAATGGCGATTAAAAGTTTTTCAATGCTTCCAATTGAGTCGCGCTCTGTGAAAAGGGGGTTGAATGAATTAAGGGGGTTGAATGAATGTGCGTACAGTGTCTTCCCAGATTAACCTGTGCAGTCCGCACAGGCTAATCAAGGACGACACTGTCCGCTTGTATTCTTTTTTTCGTTTGAAGGAAGACCCTTCTTGACGTAAATCAAGGTTAGGCGGAAAGCGTCGTCCCTGTTTAGCATTTGCGGACTGCAAAGGCTAATCTGGGACGAGACTAAACGCACATGCATTAAACCCCCTTTTAACAGAGCGATGCTCAATTACAATCTCCTTCAATTGAGCGATGCTATCAGGTATTTCTTATGCAGAGCACAAAAATGTTTTTCAATTCGTGGTCTATTTTAACGGGCTCCTTCAGCAAAATGTTTGTACAATTTTAATTTAGGTTACATATTTGATAGTTTCGAAATGATTGAGACTCGCTCTGTGAAAATGGTGTTTAATGCATGTGCCTAAAGTGTAGTCCTGATGAGCATGTGCAGTCCGCACAGGCTTATCAGGGAGGAAACTTTCCGCCTAAACTAGATTATCGTCAAGGAGAGTCTTCCTTTCAACAAAAATCCAATAAAAGATGAGAGTGTAGTCCCCGATTAGCCTGTTCGGAATGCACAGGCTAATCTGGGATGGCACTTTACGCACATGAATTAAACCATCTTTTCACAGAGCATGGCTTATTGGTATTTTAAACGTTAAAGCTTTAAAATGTTTCCGGTATGTCTTGTACTATTATAGCATGTCATTACAAATTAAATAGTAAATGTGTTGTACATGTATATGCACCGTGATTTTTTATAAATTGTTTCATCGTCATGCATTAAGCAACAAACAAACAAAAAAACACTTAAAAGCGATGTTGAATGTCAATAAATAGGACGCAGCTTTTAAAATAAGAACGCCGATACAACATACATGTTAGGAGCATGTATAAGTATGTTGTTTGTGGCAAACTCTTATAATAATAATAAAAAATAATAATTTCCATCGGATTTTGCTCTGACATGACGATAACTCATAAACCTTATTAAGTAGATCGATCAATGGCTTCGAACGGCTTGCTGATTTATTGATTGGGTTCAAGACAAGGTGGCTTTTTTAATTTGAATTGCGAGGATATGAGGTTAACTCTTTCAGTGCTGGAACCGAATTTTGAAGGCCTGTGCAAACAGTTTGGATCCAGATGAGACGCCACAGAACGTGGCGTCTCGTCAGGATCCAAACTGTTTGCTATTCTGATAGTATTCTTTGAAAAAAAATCGAAGAAAATGCTAATTTTAGAAATTAAGCAGACGACATTTTAGCAGACGACAGATTTCCCAGCATGCAAAGGGGTAATGTTTATTTGCACGTAACCCGTTTTGGGATGACGTTTTGCATAAGCGTGGTGCTAGGCTAGCCACCAACCGGTTTACCCCCCTAATGCTTTGCATTAAACGTTTTAAGGCGGTAACCCTAGTTTAAATCATTGGTCTATATGTATTGTTATTGTTGTATGTATTGCAATGTATTTTATAGACACTTGTTCACTTGCCTTAAATAAAATACAATTTGATGTTTACAAAAATGACCCTCCTGACAAAGCTTCTGGAATGCATTTGTTTTCCTAAACTAGGACCTACGTTAAACTTCTACAACTATTTCATACTATATATAATAGGGCTTATACATATTTATGAAATAATAATGCAGTCCGCACAGGCTTATCAGGGACGACACTTTCCGCTTTAGTTGTATTTTTCGTTCAAATGAAGTCTCTTCTTGACGAAAATCCAGTTTAAGCGGAAAGTGTCGTCCCTGATTAGCCTGGGCGGACTGCACATGCTAATCTGGGTCGACACTTTTACTAACATGCATTAAACCTCCTTTTTACGGAGCGATGCTTATTTTTAGCCGAATATAAGTCTGTTACCGTGTTGATATGCTGCTTTAACACGCTCTTCCTTTCTATGTCGAGTATCCTATTTTCTTAGCTGATTGGTGCGTGTGAACAAAATAAAGATTGAAAATCATAACCCCCCGTATTGGTTGTCATTTTTGATGAATGATAGCGAATCACGAACTGAGCAAATAAATGATATATCTGATAAATATACAAACACGCCTAAGAAGCACCCCCTTCTCCTCCACTGAGTGCAGTCCCGGTTTACCCATTAGGCAGAGTAGGCAACTGCCTATGGGCTCGCGACTTTTAGGGGCCCGATGAGGCCGTGACGTTAGATTGTGTTTAATTACTTACTTAGCATAATCTAATGACTTGACAAAGCCTATAAAATGACATTGTCACAGTGTATGTCTTAACAGCTTTGTCAATGGTACTAGGCTAATTTCAACGAGTGAAGTCGACTTGGAAGTGGCATTCTAGTAGGCACTGGGCCGACTAGGGGTCTGGGACGAGGGTCCCAAAAGTTTCACTGCCTATGGGCTTACACGGTGCTAACCCGGCACTGCATGACTGTAACAAGCGTGTTTGATCTAAATAACTTGTCTAATAGTTTAATGGATAGTTTTTCTTCTTCTTTTAATTCCAGTCATCATAAAAATAAGAAGCATAAGAAGCCACAGCTGTCAGTAGTGGCAATAGAGCAGTAGAAGCAGTATCAACAACATCATCAACGTCATCAATGTTACTAACATTTTTTTATTTCATCATTACTTAAACTGCTACTTGTACTACAAAACAAATAACACTTTAGTCAGATTGCCGATGTTTATCACCCCTGTCCTAGCGCAAGTTTGTTTCCTCATACTACCATACTAGAGAATTTTGCTTCGTCATCGTGAGAACGCACTTTTCACCACGGAGTAGAATACTTGTTATAACGGATGATCATTTGTTGATAGCCGCTATTAAAATCAAAAACCTTTGTGTCATAATCTTCAATTAAAATACAGACGGTTTACATTAAGTATTCATAGCACGTACGCCAAATGCTTATGCATGCTTATACATATTTTACATTTGCAAATAAGTATCGTTTTTCTGCTGTCTGTTTTGAAATATACCGGACTTTGGTCTAGTGAAGTCGATTTCATAAGCGAGTTTAAGCATTAAATGGGCATGTTCCTCATTTTTATATGGCAATGCACGAACGGAAATTCAGATAATTATAAAATCATGCATGTATGTCTTAAATATATTATTGAATTAAAAGACATTAATGTTGCCCATTGAAAACACACCATGATCGCTAGCCGCATTGAAATCTTTTTTAAATGATTTCCTTTTACAACTTAATTTGCCAAACTTTTAAAGAATTAAAGTTTATTAATAAGTGTTAGCTATTGTACAGTTTACCATAATTTGTGTGCACATTGTATGTATCAAACAACACCAAACCGTTTTAGTTTTAACATATTTTTAGACAAACCCATAGACGTTTTAAAAACAATTTTGCAAATACCTACATATATAACGGTTTATTAATTATTTATTTTTTATATACACATTTTCATCTTTTTTTATATAAGAAAGAAGATTTTATAATCAAATCCATATGTACACTATACATTAAGGATTTTAATATTTCTCGAAAACATGATACGAGAACCGAGTTATCTCGATGTTAATTGTTTAACAACGATAACGACATTTGAGCACATTTTTCAAACTGGCATTACTAAACTTTCTAATGCCTCTTAGTGTTGAAGCCCATTCACTAAAGAGAAAAGTGTAGGCACATTCGGGTACTTGAGTTGAAAGTGCGCTGGATTTTAACAGCTCTGGATCAACTTTGTTTGTTTTGTAAACTCTTCGCAATCGCTGGTGGTCATCTTATAGTGGGTTGTAACCGTGATGAAGCAAAAAAACTACACCGAATCTTGATGACAATGAACATCGTTGATGGGTTTGGGCTTACGGGAGATGTCAAAGGGATTACGGGACGGGATTTCGGTTGTAAGATGTTCACACACGACTTACTCAACGTCATAAACTCAAACACTATCTAGCCCTTGAGTGCTCGTTATAATATTACCATTGCCGCGCCAGTTGTCAATGTGTCGAACTAGAACTGTTTAATAGCTTTTGTAAAAGACAACAAACAACGCACATCAATTTTATCGAACAGACCCAATGTAAATAGTATTGTTGGAGACTCGCTCTTGGGAAACTGGGCTTAATGCATGTGCGTAAAGTGTCGTCACATCATACATGTATAAGCATAGACTGGATTTGTGTTTAGAAGAGGCTTTCTTTAAACTTAAAATTCCATAAGGGCGAAAACTCTCGTTCATTGATTAGCACATATTTCCCCCAAACGTGGCTCGTTTTATTGGAAACCATCTGGACCCATCTGCGTCTCACCGCTTTGACGTGAGGGTGACAACACGATGATTGAAGAACACCACTGGCTTCTGCCGAAACATGTCACAAGTCGAATGACTGATTTTGAAAGCCTTTTATGTATTTCATACAAAATGCGTAAATATATATACGAACAATGTCCGCATGGGTATATGGAACACACGCAGACAAAAATATCACGTCTTCATTTCACGAATGATACGATCTTGTACGTGAAATGAAATATGTAGACTGTGTGACGGTATGAAAAAGAGAAGNGGGGGGGGGGGGGGGGGGGGGGGGGGGGGGTCTGACAAAGCAAAATTTTGTCACGCGGTCTGTTTCAGCGATGTCATTCATTAAGCATAGCAAACACTTTACTAAAATACAATAATTTAAATTGTACAACAACCTTTTAGATCATAACAATACAATCACGACTCATTGAAAACTGAAGACAATTAAGCAAGGAAGACCACGAATTTCCACCCTATTAATTTCTAGCCTTCGTCCCTGTTTATTATAGAGAATCATGTTGAAATTGCAATGATGCCTGATTAAAAACGGTATAATGATTAGTTTATTTTTGTTGTGAGATTTTACCACTTACAAAACTATAATACAATTGAGCCTCGGTCTTCGAGAACGTGTTTTAATGCATGTGCTTCTAGTGACGTCCCTGATAAGCCTGTGCAGTCCACACAGGCTAGTCAGGGACGACATTTTCCGCCTAAACTGGATTCTCGTCAAGAACAGTCTTCCTTTACCCGATTTTTTTTTTATAAAAGCGAAAAGTGTCGTCCCTGATTAGCCCGTGCGGACTGCACAGGCTTATTAGGGACAACCTTTGCGCTCATTCATTAAACCCCCTTTCACAGAGCGCGGCTAAATTTTAAAAACGAAGTGTGCCTTTAAATATGACAGTGACAAACTATGTACAAACTTTGACTCTTCATAAAATAGCCCAATTGTTAATAAATCATACTCCTTACTAAATAAAATGGCTTTGGGAATTAGGCAGACATTTGTAATTGCCGATGAAATATTTGTAATATAAATAATTGATGAAAAATGAATAATACAATAAAAAGCGCTTCTCCCGTTTGCATTCTGAAAATGAATAGGCACGAACAGAAATTGAAAAGGTACGTGTGAATGAATGAAACATAGACTTAAATTATTAATATCACGAACTTGTTTTCGCTAGATCATGCGACATAAAACCTGTCATAAATGGATCGCCAAGATAAATCATAAACAAAATCAATTTGTTTAAGGACGTCGAGGCGTTGTCTTCGAAGTATGAATGTCAATAACCGAATGGACCGTTCACTCATTATATCATCAATTTCAATGAGGTTAATGTCAACAAACACAATAATTATACCTCTGTTCACTTTGTGTAAAAATTGCACTGTCATCGTAGAAACGCCGTCGAAGCTACCAGAAAGTAAACAAGCCTCGCTCTGGGAAAACTGTTTTTAATGCATGTGCGTAAAGTGTCGTCCCAGATAAGCCTGTGCACAAAACACCGGCTTATCATGGACGACACATTCCGCATAAACTGGATTGTCGTGTAGAAGAGACTTCCTTCAAACAAACAAATCCATACACGCGGAAAGTGTCGTCCCTGATAAGCCTGTGTGGAATGAGCAGGCTAATCTGGGATGACGTTTTACCCACACGAATCAAATATGTTTTACAAGGGCAAGGCTTTAATAGTTGTGCTTCTCAATATTTGTATAAGCTTTGATATAAATAGGTGTCGGGATGAAAACATTGCTATGACGTTAAACTTTTTGGGACACGATCGAAATATATTCTATCAGGCAAGGACGAGATTTCGTTCGGCGGTACTCGAAAACTTAAAACTCGTAATAATACTCGGATGTTCTGGATATTTCCGGTACAGTTTGAACATAGTCGAAGAGACTCGACCAAGTACACGGATGGCTTCAAATCGTGATACATCCACTATCTCCGGAATCCTCCGCAAGATAGATTTATGCAATGAATCGTCTGCTGGTCCAGAGTGAGGTGACATCAATATATCGTTTTGAAGCGTTCTATTCGTATGTAATGGCTCAATGCCGCTCGTTACCGTTTATACGCGTTTGCAAAAACGTTTACGTGCTCGCTAAAGTTCGAGAGAGATTAGCGCCATTCGGAAGAGTTTACTGCTTCCGAGAAAACAACTATAACACCCCTGCAATTATTACCAAAAAGTCATTCAAATAACTGTAAACGACATTATGTTCACAATAGTATTGATCTTCATGGTAAACGAAAACGCCACACACAAGAAATCCTTCGGTTCTAGAAGGATTCTTCCGGCCACCATTAACCCTGGGGAGGTTCTCAATGCGTTGAGTTTGGTTGGAGAAGTTTCGTGAAACAGAAACATATGAGCCGTGCTCTGGGAAAACCGGGCTTAACGCATGTGCGTAAAGTGCCGTCTCAGATTAGCTTGTGCAGTTCGCACATGCTAATCAGGGACGACACTTTCCGCTTTTATGGAATTTTACGATTAAAGGAAGTCTCTTCTTAGCGAAAATCCAATTTAGGCGGAAATTGTTGTCCCTGATAAGCATGTGCGGACTGCATTTTAAGAGGGAATAATAAATTAACGAGTATCATAACAATTCAAATAAATAGCAATACAGAGAATACATTAAATAACCATTTCACTACTCAATGGTTGGATACAAACCAAGAAAACAACTCCGGACATCGCTGTAGACATGGGCGATTATGTGACACTAGATACATATGAATGACCGCGAAACATTCCAACTCAGTGAAAGGCTTTCGGACACATTAGTTTTGACAACTGTGACAGCGCAAGCGACTTTCACTGTACTCTGTTTAACTCTTACAGTGCTGGAACCGGATTTAGAAGGTCTTTGCAAACAGTTTGGATCCAGATGAGACGCCACAGAACGTGGCGTCTCATCAGGATCCAAACTGTTTGCTATTCTCATGGTATTCTTTGAAAAAAAGTGAAGAAAATGCTAATTTTAGAAATTCAGCAGACGACATTTTAGCAGACTACAAATATCCCAGCATGCAAAGGGATAAACAGTTAGAGCTGATAGCAGAAGATATGCTATAAGTNACTGGACAAAATGCTTGTGCGTAAATTGTCATCCCAGATTAGCCTGTGCAGTCCGCACAGGCTAATCAGGGACGACAATTTCCGCTTTTATGGAATTTTTCGTTTGAATGATGTCTCTTCTTAGCGAAAATCCAGTTTAGGCGGAAAGTGTCGTCCCGGATTAGCCTGTGCGGACTGCACAGGCTAATATGGGATGACACTTTACGCACATGCATTTTGTCCAGTTTTCTCAGAACACGACACATTTTATCTATAACACTTAAAAATAAAAGTATCATATATAATCCGCCACCCAGATTATAACCCAGAAAAAACGCATCACATCATACCACCAAGCGATTTTCGTTCAACGATCATCAGATTAATGGTGTGGAACTACTTTAAATGTTCTTTATTATTGAATAATAGACATTTATCTACGCAATAGTGTATTTTTATTACGGCACTTAATTCAATGTTTGTATGAGTATAGAGTTTTTGCATATAGCATCCTTGTATTACATAAAATATATGAAAAGCTGGGTAACTAGTATACGATATCTACGCATATGCTTTTTAATTGGTTTAAACATATTAATTTCGGAACGCTTATACATGAATTACAAACACAGAAATATGTGGATTGACATGGAAGCTAAACTAAGCTAATTGTAAGTCGTTCCATGAATAAATGATGCATCAGGCAATAAGGACTTCAATTGTTATATATGTTAATGAATAGTGGTTGTGGTGGAAAGTACGTGCATGTGTATAATTAAATAGAATCCTTTTAAATTATAGATTTATAAAACACATGGCAGACTAGGCGACGATTTTCAACAATGCGAGATAACTATGTTTGTGACTGGCTATTAAGTTAACAAACTCTTTAGAAACCAAGTGTCTTACAATTGCACACGTATACGTTCAAATGCTTTCATTATCGTAAATACGCTATTTTAAATTATCTTTGCCTTTGGGTGATTTACTATCACGATTAGTGCAAATGTACACACGCTTTAAGTTAGTTAAATTTAGAAATTATTTATTTCTAAATGTATGCATGAATGTCATGACTTCATGAGGCCCTTTCGCATTGTCCTTGTTTGACCGGTATGGGGTGGAGTAATGGTGGCGGAACACACTCAGGAAAGAAGGAAACCCTACGAGCTCGGATAGAACCAAGGCACTAAGCGAGAAGCGAGTATGGCCTTCTCCGGGACGACACTTTCCGCCTCCGACTGTATTTTCGTCGAGAAGAGACTTCCCTTAGACGAAAAGTTCCATAAAAACGGAAACTGTCGACCTTGAAACGCCTGTGCGGACTGCGCGAATTTATGTTTTACGGTACTTCACGCACATGCATTAAGCCCAGTTTTCCGAGCGCGGCTCATATATAAAGAAAAATTGTTGCATAGAGATTTGGTAGATTTATGAAATTGAATATCTATACTGAAGTGAAAAATAACTCTATCAATAAAACACGTAAATTAAATCAAGTTTGACCTATCTAAAACATATAAATATAGTATAACAAAACAATATATTTGGCCTTAACTTAGTATTAATGCCTCTAACACGTTCGTAAAATTCTATACGAAGAAAAGCAGACTATATCAGGATTCCGATAAAAACCATAATGATGCCAAGTAACACATCCTTATTATTGCCATTATAAAATGTTTAATTAGTTTCTATTCGGTATTACATGTTCATGCATTGAACAAACAACAGCATACAACTAATTGAAAAGAACTTAATGGATGGAACGATTCGGGATATTTTACTTCATATTATATAAACGAAGACAATCAATAAAATTCATAACTAAATCACAACCATTTAGTTGCATAATGTTCATAAAGAAATTATCTTAGTCATTAAACCATATTAACTATATACTACTTTATTTGCAACATCAAACGCTGTACTTACTGTGTACTGTTTGCAAATTCGACATTTCCACACAGTATTATTTCCACACTTCTATATTACAGATTATATCAGAACTTTTTAAATCGTCTGCTTAATAGTTTCTCTTACTTAAGGATATTCTCAAATCGCTTCGTCATCTGGATGCAAAGTTGTCCTATTTATAACTCTCTGAAAGTAGCGCATGCGTAGACGAACTAGTAATGTTTAAACTGGTAAACAACAAAAATTGAAAGAGAGATAACTTTACAGATAAATACGCATTCAAATCTACAATTAGTCACTTCAAAACGTGAACATGATTTAAATCTATAAATCGTCTTGAATAGCATACACTTTTAATGTTTTTAGTTCGCATGCACGCACATTTTACGGATATGGATGAAGCATAGTTTACAAAAACCGCTTCAACACACAAATGCTCAGATTATATTACTGTTTCCTTAAGGTTACATATTGAGGAAAATAAATTAATCGCGCTCTGTGAAAATGGGGTTTAATGCGTGTGCGTAAAGTATCGTCCCAGATGAGCCTGTGCAATTTGCACAGGCTAATCAGGGACGGCAATTTCCGATGTAATGATATATTTCGTTTAAAGAAAGTCTCTTCTTGACGACAAACCAGTTTAGGTGGAAAGTGTCGTTCCTGATTCGACAATTGACGCACATGCATTAAACACCCTTTTCACAGAGCGAGGCTCAAATGTAAGGTTATCAGCGCACAAATTATTCATTCTTTCTTTATGCAGCATAAGCTGCTTATTGTGTGGAACGTCTCGGTGTTTATCGTCCGTTGAATAGATCAATAGTGATTTTCGATTAAGTCTCTTGATTAATTATTTAGCAAGCGATGAGTGTACACAACTAGAAAACGGGAAATGATATTTACGACGCAACTTTTCACTCCGGAACAAATCGCTTATATCCTGCGAAACAGAAATTGTATAGTTTCTATGCAACACACACACTATGCGATGATTGTTTAACATTCTCTTGCGTCGATTAATCCACCACCTTGGCGCAAGTTATAAACAGCATAGAGCATAGAACCTGGTCCGTATGTCAAAGGTCAAGGTAACATGTCAAATACATGTTTACGAAAAAAATGTTAAAGGACGCACCATTGTCTCACTTGGACGTATTTTGCAAATAAATAGACAGAGGTGATAAGCGAGATCCTGCGAAGTGACGAGATCAAAAACAAACAAGACCAGGGTCACGGTAACAACTTAAGGAAAACCGTACGACCGCATGGAAAACATCTTTTACTTACTTACTAAGCCTTATATAATTACTTGACAAAGCCAACTATTTTATATCAATGTTATGTTGCTTAGCACTGGTAGGCTTATTAAAACGAGTGAAATCGACTGAGCACTGGCATTCTAGATGGCAATAGGCCGACTAGGGGCCTGGGTCGGGTCCCCAAAAGTGTCACTGCCTATGGGCCTCCACGTCGCTAATGCGGTAATGGCTCCTATACATGTGTCGCGTTCTGATAAAACTGGGCAAAATGCATGTGCGTAAAGTGTCGTCCCAGATTAGCCTGTGCAGTCCACACAGGCTAATCCGGGACGACTCTTTCCTTCTTAACTGGATTTTCGCTAAGAAGAGACATCATTTAAACGAAAAATTCCATCAAAGCGGAAATTGTCGTGCCTGATTAGCCTGTTCGAACTGCACAGGCTAATCTGGGATGACAATTTACGCACAAGCATTATGCCAATTTTTCTCAGAACACGACACACTTAAAGGACGCATGAAACTATTGTTGAACATCATCATTATTCTGACGTACCCTTTGGGTCAAAAGTACAAATACGCCAACAGCTATAAATAGAAATCACCGCGGCGACAAAATTGTAACCGAAGTGACAATTTTGTCACTGCGGTCATAAATTTATCACTGCGGCGATATATTTGTAACTGCGGTGATACTTTGGACATAAGGAAAAAAACATATGAAAAAACATATGTATAAACTTATCAACTATCATTATTCATCCGTTTTAATTTTATTTTAAACTCTTGTTAAATATTTAATTATTTCCGTGAAAAAATATCGGTTTGTTACGGGGAAAATGGTTGCAAACTGACCCGAAGAAATACATGTAACAGCAGGTATAAAAATATAACAACAGTCATAATTTGTCACCGCTGTGACAAAATTGTTACCGCAGTGACAAAATAGATATCACCGCGGTGACAAAATTGTTGCCGCAGTTACCAAATTGTCACCGCGGTAACAATTTTGTCGCCGCGGGGATATCTATTTTTAGCTGTTGGCGTATTTGTACTTTTGACCCAAATGGTACGGAATACATTATTGAACGATGTCTTATTGGTCTGCGAAATAGTATACAAGCCTACTTAAAACAGACAAATACCTAACAACTGGAATACCACAAATGATAAAGTTTCCATGTCAAAACTTCGTGCTACAAACGAGAATATTCCACCTCTGTTCAAACATGGAAAATCGTGTTTTGGATGTCAAATATCATGCCTTTTTCATTGTCCTTAATGGAAAGAAATCAGATTAAGCTATTAATCCTCTTGGTAAAGTGCTGGTAAGTCGCGACAGGATTAAACAACATATTAGGAGTTCTAATGTTGGAGCAAGAATCAAACACGTAACATGCTATAATATCATCTATCAATTGTCAGCCATCAAAGAACTCGGCGTTTTGTTATATGTGTCGTGTTCTGAGAAAACTGGGCATAATGCTTATGCTCAAATTGTCATCCCAGCTTAGCCTGTGCAGTCCGCACAGGCTAATCAGGGACGACAAGTTCCGCTTTAATGGAATTTTTCGTTTAAATGATGTCTCTTTTAGCGAAAATCCAGTTTAGGCGGAAAGTGTCGTCCCGGATTAGCCTGTACGGACTGCACAGGCTTATCTGGGACGACACTTTACGCACAAGCATTTTGTCCAGTTTTCTCAGAACACGACACATATGTTTTCAATTTCATAATCGAGACCGAAAACTTATTTCAAAATAATGAAGAATTCAGATTAAAGCTGTTCTAAATAATGACGAGTACTAAGACGCTTTGTACTTCATTACGATATTATAATATAATCTATTATATTATAATGCATTATATTATTATGTTTGTGACATAATTCAAATAAATATTTATTAGGATTTTATATTGACATGTATTTTGCGCCGGAGACCTTTGTTCATGAATAAAATCAGGGACGACAATTTCCGCTTAAACTGGATTTTTGCTTAGACTAGACTTACTTTAAACGCAAAATATCATAACAACGGAAAGTGTCGTCCCTGATTATCTTGTGCAGACTGCACAGGCTAATCTGGGACGACACTTTACGCACATACATTAAACCCCCTTTTCACAGAGCGCGGCCCATTTAGATTGGGATCTCGGTTATACATTTGAGTAGACAATTCTTATCAATTAACTAGTAAATGACGAGCCAGGAATCTTCGGAAAATCGGCGAATAACTGCCGAAACTGTTACTGAAACACGAGGTAACTGCCTTGGTTATGTTTTGAACCTTATGATAATTACCGGTAACCCTTATTTATCAAAGTTCGTCCAGTTTTTGTCATTGTGCAAAGAAAAGGACACGAAAAATGTAATTCCTTTCTTAAACGTTCTTCTCGAATTATAGATCAAAGAAATTTCCAATAATTAAAACGTACGTTCGAGTTTAAGTCGATGCAATGATCATTCTTCTTTATACAAAAAGTAACACGCAGCTATTCAACTGTTTCATTCTTGAATCAAAGTTCGTTAAAATAGATTTCCAAACCAACGCCACACGTTAAAATTTCCTAAACGCTCATTTGTTACCAAAGCACTGCAGTGACCTTCCAAAATTAACGTGGTGGTTTGAAGCAGATTCTTCGAACGACAATAACAATTTAATAATTAAACTGACATTGAAATAATTATGAAAATAACGTTCTCAAGAGAATAGAAGTTAACTTGATGCTTTTGCAAAATTTAACTGACAAACATTTTTTTTCCTTTATTTAATATTGGGTATATCTCCGCAGGAACACATTTATGTCATACATTCATTTCCTTTACAATACACGAGAGACCACCCACTTCGAGACTCCAGAAAACGAGCAATGTGTTTCCTCCCTTGAACAAAAATGACCTTGCTTCTAAATCCACCTGATTTGTATGTGGTAGACATTTGATTGAATGCGTGCGTTATTCACATGACAAGACAAGACATTATTATTATTTAACATCAGGCCCGTATCCAGGGTTTTGAAAAGGGGGTGCGAATTTTTCCAACGATTGAGCAACGAAGTGGCGAAGAGGGAAGGTGCGGGAGGAGGTTTTAAACAGACATCAACGGTTGTTTGAAGCGATTCCGAGTGCATTTTGTTTTTCACTGACTTACCAATCACCGAAATTGTGTAAAAGGCATTCCTGCTTTTGTGTAGTCACGAGTCGGGACACGTTGCTGAACTAAATGTGAACATATGGCAACGTGAAGGTGGCCATACTTGGACTTTGGAACTCTTCATGTTATCTTTATAAACACTATGCCGTGAACTACCGGAATATGAAGGACTACTTAATTTAATAATGCAATACCTGTCCAATTAGAAAGACTGTGTGAATGTGGATACATTGGTGATCCTAACAGACCATTTAAGGCTCCAATCAGCATTGAACTTTTCTGCTGTAATAAGGGTTCTTTCATAAGAGTCAGTTCAGTTCGTGATACTTTAAGGCTCTACGGTAAGACTATATTGTAAAATTATTCAATTCATCATGTTCATTAACAAGAACAATCCCACAACATAATGGCATTCAAACAAAAAAGCTTACACCGGGTTATAGTAGCATACTACTCCCTTAATGTTTTTTACGATGCATTCCGAACATAAGTATAGTTAAGCGAAAATATGTTTCTGTTATTGAAAAGAAATTAAATAGCATGCCGATATGTTTGACGATTTTAAACTCGAACGTAAATTTATTAACCGAAAGCAATTGTACGTTTGCGTGCTATATGGCAAAACACATGGCGGGTGGGATGGACACTTTCCGCCTAGACTGGATTTTCAATTAGAAGAGACTTCCTTTACACGAAAAAATCATAAAAATCATAAAAGCGAAAAGTGTCGTGCCTGATTAGCTTGTGCGGCCTTCACAGGCTAATCTGGGACGACATTTTACGCATATGCATTAAGCCCAGTTTTCTCAGAGCATGACTCAAATTATATGCGTTCCCAGAGCAAAGCCCTCATCTCGCACAGTAGGAATAATTATAAAGCCACGTGCATCGAAACGGACAATACGACCCGGAATGTCAATAGCGTGCGAAAGAACATGCACTGGGTTGTGTAAATCATAATAGTCATAATTCATAGTGAAAGTTGCGAAGAGTTTGATTTGCTCTGAACCTTGGTACTGTTACTGGTGGGAGTGTGCTTCAAATATTATATTTGCATATGAAACTTTACCAGATTGCGCTTGTAAACAGTTCAGAATAGGCGATGAATTCTATTGCTATTTGGGAAAAAGTTTCATTTAATACTTGCGAAGTAAGTAAGAATGAGAAATGAGAACAAAGATGTGTACAATCTGATTTTTGAAAAAAAATCTTCCTTCAGTATAAAATGGACAAGTCAATTTGGAAATATACACATCTAGAGCTGGACATACCTTAAGATCGACGAAACAATGCATTTTCTATGTTTAAACAAAAAACTTTGAATAACAAGCCGAATTACGCTACAAAATACTCTTATTTAGAAAGGAACTCGTATATCAAGTATAAAACATTTCATAAAAAACACTAAGCAGCAAATTAGAAATGCTATTAGCCAATGGCTCTTTTGGCTACTGGTGGCGCTAACATAACCAGCCATTATAATGTATAACCCTAATGGCCTTTTCATATTCTGCAATCGATGTGTATACGCTCAAGTCATTAACAGAAATTAACATTGCAAACAGCGCAGACCCTGATGAGACGCGGCGTCTCATCTGGGTCTACGCTGTTTGCCAATTTCGTTCTCGTTGTTTTTCTCGTGTTTTTGTTTGTTGGTGATGGTATATTTACCGACCACGTCATATACGCAACACATAACGCGCACGTTTTGTTTTGGAACACACGAACTAAAAGTTTTAATCCGCATGCACATTATTCGCACAGTTTCAACAAATATGCAGCATAATTTGCAGATTGTTTTCAAGATTTATTTAAAGATAGACCATCCCCCTCCCTTGCCGCCCAAAAGGTTCCCGTGTAAAATTAAACAATATTACAACAGGAAAATTATTAATCAGTTTGTACGATGTTATATCACGATATATATATATATATATATATATATATGTATGTATGTATGTCTTTGGAGTTGCCATTTTTTTCATTATAATTGATTTATTAATATTGCTTAATATATAATATGTATATGTCTGTGTGTAACAAGACTGTTGACTATATTGTGAATCATATGTATGTGTACTCGTGGTCTTAGAGCCTTATGTATTCTGAAATAAAACCTAAAATCTATTCAAACATTATATTCATGTTCATCAACCTACTTGTCAAGGACCAATATCCGAAGGGAAATACAACAATAATTTATCTATTATTGTTGATACGCATTTTCACAAAATGAGACTGCTTTTGAATCGAGGAAAGTATTTCCTTTTTTAATTTCATAACTTCGGTGACGTTATCACGTGTTGCGGAGGTCCGATATATTTTTCTGATATCAATAAATGTCCTTTTTGATATCAATACCAATGACTGTTTTAAGTCATAGCAATAAAAGCTGTATGTATACACATTGTTAGAACATTGTTACAACTCTACAATATGCATATTATATACTTACCTTAAATTTGTAATTACCGGTGTTATAAATATTAATATATATGTTAAAAATAGCTGACTATTTTGAATATGCATGTCTTTAGAGTTGTCAATTCTTTCATTTCATTATATAGTTGTAATTTAAATTGCTTAAAATAGTATATTCGTATGCCTGTATGCCATTGACCACTGTTGACTATATTGTTTATAATATGTACGTGTTCTCATGGGCTTAAAACCTAATGTATTCTGAAATAAAACCTAAAACAAAACCTATTAAAACATTATATTCAAGTTCACCACCCTACTTGTCAATGACCAATAGCCGACGGGAAATACAACAATAATTTATCTTATATTGTTGATACACATTTTAACAAAATAAAACTGCTTTTGAATCGAGGCAAGTATTCCCCTTTCAATTTTAGAACGTTGGTGATATTATCACGTCTTGCCGAGGTTCTGATATCAATATATCACGCAGGGTATGCGGTTACTTTGATGACGGATAGCACTTCGATGACAGAGAACAACACAAGCCACGCGCGAGAGTTGNGAATTCAGGCATTTGGGAAGGTCACTTGATAAAAGTTGTGCACGAGATTTTATCACAAAATCCGGAAATGGAGTTTATGGATATCGGGTGCAATGTCGGAGTTTACACGATAACCGTCGCTCAACGGGGACGCAAGGTGGTTTCCATCGATGCCAACAGACGCAATCTGGAACTACTTCTGATGTCATTAGAAAAGGGTAAACTGACGCAGAATGTGACGCTGTTGTGGAACGCGTTGTCAGACAAAGTGGAAATAATGTCGCTGAGCTTATCAACAGCTGATAAGAATATTGGTGGTAGTCATGTGGATGGAAATAATTCTGCTGGTATTAATGCAGTATACGCCGTGATGCTAGATCATCTTGTAGGCTACTTTGCAAAGCATTCAGTGTTCATAAAAATCGACATTGAAGCAAGTGAATGGAAAGCGCTCATGGGTGGAAAACATTTCTTCGAAAGTGTAGATATCAAGTACATACTCATGGAATGGATGCATTATAAGACGCATAACATACATGATGGTGATCTCATTGTGAACTTCTTGACCGAAAGGTCTTTCAAACCATTTGATCCCGTGAACAGATCGATAGCGCTTGAAATCAAAGACAGCCACACGTCTTGGCCAGTAGATGTCCTGTGGATCAAGAACTGATTGCTTATCTCAATTGTATGAATATATGATAATGCTTATTGCTATTTTTTTTTATTTAAATAATATGAAACGGTTTTCACAAGCTCAAGCGGATCTAACGGATTGTGGAACGTGTTGATCATGAGTAAAACAAAGCTCGTGGAATCATTACAAAAACGTGCGGTTATTCGACGGAGCGAATATGTTACTGGATAGATTGTTTGATGATGACGACGGATGCAACAACCGAGGGGTGACATATGATGACACCGGACGGAACAACAGAGGGGGTGAAATAAAGAGATACGTGTATTCTAAGTCTGACCTTCATGTGTTATTACTCTAAGGGTTAATCCCGGAATTCGCTTTAGCCGTGAAATTTAGGAATTACAGTACGTTAACAACGTTGTTTGTTCGAAAGATGAAAACGTCAGAAAAAAATTGTTTGGGTGATATCATAACAATATATGCCACGCAGCTTGAATACCATACAATACAGTGGTATTAATGTTTGTAAAAAATAAATAATGCTTCTTTGAGGAAACTCAATAACAACATGAAAGCATATACAAATGTAATAGAACATACTGACTAATCTTTGAAAAATGTAAAATTAATGGGAGTAATAAAACATATGTTTTTGTGAAACAGTTCTAGATCTTGTTCTTGTCTTGGTTATACAACACAGTGCTTCAGTTAGGCCTAAACGGAGGAAAACTAGTTGTATTAAACCCGCCCTTTTCAGATCCTATCTTGAGAACTGACTACATATTTCTTCAAATTTAGCTTCGGATCAAATAAACTACATTAAAGACATAAATATGTTTTCAAAGAAAGATATTTAACTTAAATAATATTTAAATCGGTAGTGATAGAGCAATTATATCTAGATCGAAAATTCAGCTATGATGCAGATTTTCTAAATTATTGCACCTGATTAAACAATACTTTTAGCTCACTACCTAAATAACTTATATGTTTTGGGGTACACAACCTTTCGTACACACAATATAAATTATATGATTACACTTACACTTAAGTATTGCATGTTTGACTTGTAAAAAGTCCTTCATTACAAAATAAATCCACGTGTTTTGCACACAATAATTTGATACACTGAAATAATTATCACGATTTAGTTTTTATACATCATGTTATTGTTTATATTGCACAACCATTACATTTCTTGCTTCAGATATATTTGCATCAGTACTCTTATCTGTTTTTCTACAAGAACATACATATGTTTATATCTCAAAAGAATACTGACAACAATAAGTGTTTACTTACAAAAGAAAGATTTTGACGTATTTATGTACCAAACATTCATTTTAAAAAAGAGTACTTAATGTTGTTTCATAATAAAACAATATTAACCTAAATACTTTACGTAATACAAAAGCATCTATTTGTGTTGTTGCCTTTTCGTGTTTGCACTTAAAGATAAAGTATTTAGCCAATAATACTAGGGATCCCATAATACTACGGAGTTTCTAACGTGTGCATTGTTGGAATCAGCTATGTTCAAATTGTAGAATGTTAAAATTGCAAAAATTTTGTTCAATGTTTTCTAACCTTTCTAACTTGTTGTAAATTAAGTTTTTGGTATCGATCCAAAACTGTTGAATGATTGACAATCGCAAAAATACGTGCATTAATGGAGGTAATTATTGTTTGGTGAAATATGCATGAGGTATGTATATTGGAAATTTTTTAGTTTGGTGTCAATAGTTAATTTGACTGGTTGGCTGAAGATGGTTCTTTCGTTTATGTCTGGATTATTAAGCGCGTCTTTGCATTAACAAAATTGTTTGAACTCTTCGGGTTTGTGTTTAAGTATAAGTGATGTATAAACTAGTTTGCAATCCTTTGTTGTATGTTCTGTTATTGTGTTAAGCATGTATTGCGGTGTGGTATACATGATATCGTTATCGTTTAGTTTAATTTTCCATTGAACGGGTATGCTTTTAACCATTGTATGGTGATTTATCAAGTCTGCTTTAACTATTTCATAAAGAATTATTATAACAAAATCTTGAAAACTTTAAAATTCTCTTTTCCTAAAATCATATATATGTTCAATATATTTAATATTTCGCTCGAACCATGTTTTAATGAAGAAAGTTTTATTTCCTTTTTTTTATTAAGGACTTATTCCAGATAATGTATTCCAGATAATTTGTTTCTGTATAAGTATTTCATCCGAGGCATCAACACATAGTGTTTTTAGAGAACTCTGATTTTATGTTTAGGTCTTTACTTCTTTTTCATGGTAGGTAGATTTGAAAATGAACATTCCGCCATAATTACTTGGCATATTGGTATATATTCTAATAAGTTTTGAGTCTTGTTGAAATATAAATCTTTTTACCAAACTGGCCTTGAGGGATTTTAAGAACAGGTCATTATACGGTCGGCATATTCTCGTATGATTCGCTTTCTTGCAATTTTATCAGGTTTTTCNTATTGTTCCTTGACAAGTAGGTTGATGAACATGAATATAATGTTTGAATAGATTTTAGGTTTTATTTCAGAATACATAAGGCTCTAAGACCACGAGTACACATACATATGATTCACAATATAGTCAACAGTCTTGTTACACACAGACATATACATATTATATATTAAGCAATATTAATAAATCAATTATAATGAAAAAAATGGCAACTCCAAAGACATACATACATACATATATATATATATATATATATATATATCGTGATATAACATCGTACAAACTGATTAATAATTTTCCTGTTGTAATATTGTTTAATTTTACACGGGAACCTTTTGGGCGGCAAGGGAGGGGGATGGTCTATCTTTAAATAAATCTTGAAAACAATCTGCAAATTATGCTGCATATTTGTTGAAACTGTGCGAATAATGTGCATGCGGATTAAAACTTTTAGTTCGTGTGTTCCAAAACAAAACGTGCGCGTTATGTGTTGCGTATATGACGTGGTCGGTAAATATACCATCACCAACAAACAAAAACACGAGAAAAACAACGAGAACGAAATTGGCAAACAGCGTAGACCCAGATGAGACGCCGCGTCTCATCAGGGTCTGCGCTGTTTGCAATGTTAATTTCTGTTAATGACTTGAGCGTATACACATCGATTGCAGAATATGAAAAGGCCATTAGGGTTATACATTATAATGGCTGGTTATGTTAGCGCCACCAGTAGCCAAAAGAGCCATTGGCTAATAGCATTTCTAATTTGCTGCTTAGTGTTTTTTATGAAATGTTTTATACTTGATATACGAGTTCCTTTCTAAATAAGAGTATTTTGTAGCGTAATTCGGCTTGTTATTCAAAGTTTTTTGTTTAAACATAGAAAATGCATTGTTTCGTCGATCTTAAGGTATGTCCAGCTCTAGATGTGTATATTTCCAAATTGACTTGTCCATTTTATACTGAAGGAAGATTTTTTTTCAAAAATCAGATTGTACACATCTTTGTTCTCATTTCTCATTCTTACTTACTTCGCAAGTATTAAATGAAACTTTTTCCCAAATAGCAATAGAATTCATCGCCTATTCTGAACTGTTTACAAGCGCAATCTGGTAAAGTTTCATATGCAAATATAATATTTGAAGCACACTCCCACCAGTAACAGTACCAAGGTTCAGAGCAAATCAAACTCTTCGCAACTTTCACTATGAATTATGACTATTATGATTTACACAACCCAGTGCATGTTCTTTCGCACGCTATTGACATTCCGGGTCGTATTGTCCGTTTCGATGCACGTGGCTTTATAATTATTCCTACTGTGCGAGATGAGGGCTTTGCTCTGGGAACGCATATAATTTGAGTCATGCTCTGAGAAAACTGGGCTTAATGCATATGCGTAAAATGTCGTCCCAGATTAGCCTGTGAAGGCCGCACAAGCTAATCAGGCACGACACTTTTCGCTTTTATGATTTTTATGATTTTTTCGTGTAAAGGAAGTCTCTTCTAATTGAAAATCCAGTCTAGGCGGAAAGTGTCCATCCCACCCGCCATGTGTTTTGCCATATAGCACGCAAACGTACAATTGCTTTCGGTTAATAAATTTACGTTCGAGTTTAAAATCGTCAAACATATCGGCATGCTATTTAATTTCTTTTCAATAACAGAAACATATTTTCGCTTAACTATACTTATGTTCGGAATGCATCGTAAAAAACATTAAGGGAGTAGTGTGCTACTATTACCCGGTGTAAGCTTTTTTGTTTGAATGCCATTATGTTGTGGGATTGTTCTTATTAATGAACATGATGTGTTGAATAATTTTACAATATAGTCTTACCGTAGAGCATTAAAGTATCACGAACTTAACTGACTCTTATGAAAGAACCCTTATAACAGCAAAAAAGTCCAATGCTGATTGGAGCCTTAAATGGTCTGTTAGGATCACCAATGTATCCACATTCACACAGTCTTTCTAATTGGACAGGTATTGCATTATTAAATTAAGTAGTCCTTCATATTCCGGTAGTTCACGGCATAGTGTTTATAAAGATAACATGAAGAGTTCCAAAGTCCAAGTATGGCCACCTTCACGTTGCCATATGTTCACATTTAGTTCAGCAACGTGTCCCGACTCGTGACTACACAAAAGCAGGAATGCCTTTTACACAATTTCGGTGATTGGTAAGTCAGTGAAAAACAAAATGCACTCGGAATCGCTTCAAACAACCGTTGATGTCAATCAGAAGCAAGTTCCTGAAGTATCGTTAATTAAAGTTCAGTTCATGGTAATAAAACGCATCTTTTTTACTGCAATAGTTTTTTTTTTAGATAATCAAAAGTGAAACTTTGTAATAGTTCAAGCCTAGACAGCCTTTTTTTATCGAAAAGTTTATTTAAATAGGCCTAACATTTTATTTTATTATTCAATTAATCTTATTAAAAAATAATTTTAAAAGTAATATACAAATATGTAGCCCGAACGAAACTATGTGACCACAACTTTAATAGTTTTGGCGATCCCTATATTGAATAAACTTATTTATTACTTCAAATTTTCTCAAAACAATGTTAATTTTAAGACAAAAATATACAACATGAAACAAAAAAAACACATGCTGACTTTACCTTCACTACGTACCGATAATCTATTTAAGCAAGATAACATTATTCAATTTATTTAAAATTGTTGAATTAATGTGTCACGTAAAGCATATAAATATATGTAAAGGAAAACATATTAAGTTATTTATAAAATATCATAATTAAGAGACATTATTGTACGAACGTAATTTCTCAAGAGAAATCATTTTTAGATAACATTTCCCTGCCCTTAGGTAAAACGTCAATTTACTGTCACCCACGGGGATTTAATTGCACTTGAATTATAGGTCACTGCATTAACAGACGGCGGCTATCGCCTGTCCAGGTGCGGTCGACTTCACATGTATTATTAATTGTTGTAATCACCTTTTCATTGGTGTTCCGCGGGAGTGATATTTACGTGGTACAATTTAATTGGTTACCTGGACGACCACCGAAAGATTTGAATACGTATTAGTTCAGTTAGCTACTGGAGGTCGGGACAATCGGACGGAAAATTAAGAACGTCCAAGTCATGTAGCCGTTAACTTCAAAAACTGTCTCTTTTACAAGTCAGTGCGCACTATACGAATAGACATATAATTTTCAAGATTTATAAACATCACGTTTGAAGCCCATTTTGGGTTTCGCTAGTATATTATTGACAATGATATTACTGGACATTGGAAAGTGTTTGTTAAATTAAGAAACCAAAATAAACATCAATGGAACTGTATCGAAGTGTTTGTTCATTTGAATATCGCTACACATGTTCGGTTTGATATAAGAAATAGACAACACCACTACGACCCATTCGTCCTTTTAGTGACTTCCTATTCACCCTTCAAACTTATAACTAATTTCTTTCATCAGTTTCTGTCCGCTACATGTTTAAGAGTTGACTGGTCGGGCGATATAGGACCAGAAGACTTTAAGTCGTGTTAACTTTTTCTTTGGTGACCTCCTAGAAGTAACCGCTCGAACATATAACCTATCTCAGTCATCGACTTCCGTCCGTAACGTGTTTGACGGTTGACTGGTCTGTCACTCAAAGGCAGTGCAGTTTTATGGACAAGAATTTAGTATAATATACACCAATTCATAATCAACTTGGTTCACAAAAGAGATTTTAATGCTTTCTTAGTTTTTCGGGTTTTACGGCGTAGCTGTCTAAGATGGGTGTTGACCAAGATTCTTAGATAATTATATGCAGTAGGAATTATAGGCTACAAATCCTGCCAACATACATCATGCTTAATTTAATCACAATGTTTTACAAACAGATTGCATCTTCCTTTGTTTTAAATTTTCAACCCACTGCATTATATAAATGTTGTAGTCTTGGTTATTGTTGCTTCCTTATAGAAACTATCTACTTTTTCATCAAAGCGATAGTGGCTTTTCTTCTCTCAGGTTCCCTGATCCATATTGCTTCTGATCCCTAAACTAGATCTCAATGCTATATCACTAGAAAATATGTAATATTGTTTAGTCACACATACTATTTTGCATGTTTATTATATTATATTATACAAATGCAATTTGGTACATAAAAAAACATCAAGTTCAACTGCAAACAATAATGAATATATTTTATAGTCCATATATGTCAAGATTTGTTTATCTTCCAATGTAATCCAGCATGCAATTTTGTCTTTTCTCAATCTTAAACCAGTACATGAATATGGACGGGGAAATAAAATAAAATGTATTAACTAATCTTGAATCGCACCATTCATCATTTTTTCTTTTTAGAAATTAATAACGAACAAATTAAAGCACATACAGTCGTGTCGCTGAACCCAAAATTGTATTTACGTGTCGTATGAACAAACCTGCACATAAAAGTTGGGATGTCACAATAGTGTACACTTTTTTTACGTTAATTAGTTTTCTACTGCATAAGCGAAAATTATTTATAATTTTATGAAACTCTAATTTCGGTATAACATTTTTGATACAAATTGTTCTGAACGTTTATTCTAGTTTTTCATTAACCAATATTTTATTTGTTTTACATTTTTGTAGTAATTAGTATTCTTAAAAAGTCACTTTAAAATTATGTCAAAAAGGAAAAAAAGAAATCCCGCGTGCTGTCAACTTACTAACCAACCTAACGATCAATCATTCTCTGTCAAGTATGGTGGTTTATTTCTGCCATATCGTTCTGACGTGTTGGCGAGATTGAAGGTCGCAAACACGCAAACTCGTCAGACCGACGAAAAAAGGCAACACATATCATACTTTCCGCATGGACACCATTTTTGTCTTCCTGGCATGTGTATTTTACGTTATTTCGTGTTTTTGTCTGTTGGCGGTTTCTAAAGGACATGTTCTTAGAATTTGATTGTTTGAAAAATATTATAACATTAATTGAATAAAAACAAATAACGAAGAAATACCGGTAATACATAAGTGTCCCTACCATGTGAATCTAACCCGGATGTTAATTTATAAAAATAAAATAAAAAAATGTGTGAAGTGATTTCAAACATTTATTTTAAGTCCAGATAATAAAATAAAGATAATGGCATAGTTTGTTTACAAAACAATAACCAAAAAACGGTTTTACGAAAGGAGTATTGGATAACGTCGCGCAAACAAACGTCATGGATGCATTATTTAAGGTGAATGAATATGTTACAAAAGATTATATTTATAAAGCAAGATCAATTTTCAGAATTTCAAATACACACTGTCTAAACAAAAGCGGCAACTGGGATGACATTTTCTAAACCGAGGATATTCTTAGATTCATTAGAGTTGATTTTGAATTGAAATAATATCGTTATAAAGGTGATTTAAACCAGACACCTTTCTGATCACGGTTTTTGGTTCTAATAATGAATATGCAGTTTGTACATACCGGTTATACGTAAATAACTCATTCGAAGTCAATATCACGGCTAAATTGTCACTAAATGCCCATAGACTGAAAAAATCATTCGAACGATTTTGTCGCGTTCATACATGAACTAATTTATAGAATGTATGTATGCTTTTACATTAATGCCATATGTTACAAAGGTAGCTGTCTTTAATAGGCAACTTATAACTACATAGTGCCCAGTTAAAACCGCTATTAGTGTTAAATATCGCTGCATATGTTTAACGCAGAGCATTGTTAGAGAATAATGTTACACTACATTCACCATTAGACAGATGCGAGTGCAACCTCCGCGCAGAGATTTGACTGGAACCAGCATAGCTGGATCAAATCCCTGCCATCATACACAACCACGTGATGATAGCTGAGCCACGTGATACAATAATCGCGTCTTACAGTATCAACGTCATAGAAAACAATGCCGAAAAAGAATGTGCCGGAGAATTGTTTCCTTTGTTAAAACAAGAGTTTTATGTTTAACCGGAAAATAAGACCCATATATATATAATGATCTAAACTCCCTGCCGTTATTACCAACTAAGTCATAATAGTCGAACCACGTGGGCGTCTTACAGTATCAACGG